>CM038489.1:2698037-2947284 GCA_021464305.1 Kandelia obovata
AGTGCAAAGGATTAAGGAGTTTATGATAAAAAAAATAAAATATAAAATTGCATAAATAGACGAAAACATTAACCCCATAAAATCTTCGATTTCAAGAAAATTTTTCAGTCTATTAAAATTTATTAGATTATAAAACTCAAACTCAGACTATAATAATAATAATAATAATAAAATAATAATATAGAAATATTCATAAATTATCACCTTCAATAGTATCGATTCTTCTTATTGTGGAACAGACGATAGGGTTAATGGTGTTGTAAGGTACAACTGGTATGTTACAAAACGAAACAAGTCATTTCCTGTAACTGATGTAAGATTCAGGCTGTTTTGGATTTGTTAAATTAAATTCTGTAATCAATATTATATATAATTTTCAGAGATATATAATATTTATTTATTTATTTTCATATATTCTAAGTCATTTACTTTAAACACAAAATTAAATTTGAAAACACTTTTATGGAAATGTGAGACTGAGACACCTTTCTAATTTCGATGTTAATCATTTAAAACATGATTTTTGATACAAAAGGAGTACTGGATGGCTTAGGATTCCTCGTACACTCTTGGATTATTTGTTTCATTACGAGACAAATCTATTTAATGTTTGTGTGAGGGCCACTCATTAATTTAAAGATTCTTTTTATAATATATATATATATATATTTCACAATTTTAAATATTTAATATTATTTTAATAATTTATTTACAATCGTTCTTACTATCTCGCTTGAATTAGAATTTGAATATGTATTTGAATAGGATTAAGATTTCAATATCGAATGTCATTATCAATCTCATTCATTCTTTTTTTTTTTTTTTTTTTTTTTACATTATAAGATCACAATTATATAAATATAAATATATTTGATTTATATTATTATTTTTTATTTATTTTCTCTTAATTAGATTTTCTCAGTGGTGGCGTTTCTTGGTCAACACGCAAACAATCCATAAAATTCTCTATATAATCTTCTGCACATCAAATTCTTCCTCAGATTCTGCTATTAATTGTTAAGAGTACTCTCTCTCTCTCTCTGTCTCTGTTGGCTTCTCCTTTGTATAGTTATAGTCGCATGTAACGTAGTGTTCATAAAGCTGTACGTGTACAGTGGTTATTGATTTAAGCGAAGTAGGGTTTGGTGATGGTTGCATGATATATCTGATTATTATGCACTCCTACTTCTCTCTTTGTTCGTTTTGTTTTGTGCAATTGTTTATGTATAGTATGATTGTAATTGATGGTTTTTTTTTTTTTGGTTGGGATCAGGGTTTTTTAATTATTTGAAACTAAACACTAAGTTTCTCGATGGGTGGAAAGAAGCCGAGTGTGTGGGACAATAATGCTGTGGCGGTTGCCGCAGCAGCGGTGGCAAGTGGTGGAGGGAAGTCGAAGAAGAAGAAGAAGAATAAGAAGGCGATGATGATTGACGACGATGAGTATTCCGTGGCTACGGAGGAGGAGGTTACTGCTGCGGCTGGTGGAAAGAACAAAGGGAATCAGAAAGGTGTGGCAGCGAAAGAGGAGGACGAGAAGAAGGTAGTGCATGATGATGATGATGATGAGGTGGAGAAGATTGTGCTGACTGGGAAGAAAAAGGCCAAGGGGAAGAAGAGTCGGGGTAATAGTGTGTTTTCTTTGTCCAATTTTAGGTTACTCGGAGGTGAGGAGGACGGGGATGATCATGTGATTGCTGGTCAGAAGGATGATAGTAATTCGGAGGATGAATCGGCGGTGAGCCTTACTAAAAAGAAGGAGAATAAGTGTAGTGGTGGTGGTAGTTTGTTCACGACGTTAGCTTCCCATGGTATTGATGAAACGAACGATGGTGGTGATGGTGATGATGATGGCAAGACAGTTATCCAATTTAGAGCGAAAAAGAATTCATTAAAGGGTGTTAAGAAGAAGGTTGGTGGTGCTGGTGCTAGTGTTTTGTTTGCTGCTACTCCTCAAGAAGAAGAGGATGATCTCGACAAGATTCTGGCAGGGCTTGGTGAGAGCCTACCCATTACAAGACCACATGCACCACCACCGCAAGAGAAGAAAGTTCTGGTTCAGACTGATCCAATTGCAGTAACTCTTGATGAGGGTGAGAAGGAAGGTGACGAAGGAAAAGAAGAATCTGCCACAGCCAAAAAGAAGAAGAAGAGGAAGGAAAAGGAAAAGGAGAAAAAGGCAGCTGCAATTGCTGTTGCTGCCCCAGCTTTTAATACGAATGAAGAAAAACACGATGAAGCTAAAAGTGAACTAACTGAATCTAAAAGGAGTGTTGCCAGCGGTAAGGCAGTTGATAAGAGATTACCAAAGCATGTCAGAGAAATGCAGGAGGCACTTGCCAGGCGAAAAGAATTGGCAGAGAGGAAGGCCAGGGAAGAGGAGGAGAAGAGAAGGAAGGAAGAAGAGGAAAGACATAGACAAGAAGAAGTTGAGAGGCAAGCAGAAGAGGCTAGACGTAAGAAGAAGGAAAGGGAAAAGGAAAAACTCTTGCAGAAGAAACTGGAAGGCAAGCTGTTAACCGGGAAACAGATGGAGATGCAACGGAAGTTGGAGGCAATGAGGAATCAGATACTTGCTAATGCTGGTAGTACCATCCCTTCACCTGACAGAGAAGGTGCACTAACCAAACGGCCCAAGTACCAGACTAAAAAGTCAAAACCCTCTCACCATCAAGCAAATGGTGCCGGCCCTGCTAAGCCCCAACGAGCAGAGGCTGTACCTGAGGTGGTGTCCATGGAATTGGAGAAGGGTGAAGGAGTGAAATCAGCAGATGAAAGAGATAAAGCAGAAGACTTTAGTTTTACGAAGAGAATGCGATTGGGGAAGAAGAAGATGATGATGAGGAATGGGATGCAAAGAGCTGGGACGATGTAAATCTTAATGTTAAGGGTGCTTTTGACGATGAAGAGGTGGATTCTGACCCCGAACCTATTGTAAATAGAGAGCTAAAGACTGCCGCCAAGCCTGAAGTTGCTGCCAAAAAGACTGTTCCTCTGCAACAAATCAAATCTCGGGAAACTGATGTTAAGAGAACCCAGCAGCCTGAGGTTGAATCTCTTGACAAGATTAGAAGAAAAGATGCTGCTGTGGAAAAGAAACAAGCCGTTTCAGATGCCAGCACGATGGGTGAAAGAAACCTCCGCTCTCCAATTTGCTGTATTATGGGCCATGTTGATACTGGGAAAACCAAACTGCTGGATTGTATCCGAGGCACCAATGTTCAGGAAGGTGAGGTCGGGGGCATCACACAACAGATTGGTGCAACATACTTTCCTGCTGAAAACATAAGGGAGAGAACCAAGGAATTGAAAGCAGATGCAACATTGAAGGTCCCTGGTCTACTGGTTATTGACACCCCCGGCCACGAATCATTTACCAATCTACGGTCACGAGGTTCAAGTTTATGTGACATTGCCATTTTGGTGGTTGACATCATGCACGGTTTAGAGCCACAAACAATCGAGTCGCTTAATCTTTTGAAGATGAGGAATACTGAATTCGTCGTTGCATTGAATAAGGTGAGTCTTTGCTTAAGCTCTGCTTTCGGGTTGAAATAATACTCTAACCCTCTGGATGGAAATAATGCTTTGCTTCCCTGTGTGCGAATTTTGCAGGTGGACAGACTTTATGGATGGAAATCTCGTCGTAATGCACCAATTCTCAAGGCAATGAAGCAGCAGACAAAAGACGTGCAGAATGAATTCAATAAGAGGCTGACACAGGTCATATGAATCCATGTCGCCCTTTATCAACTTTCTTGACCCCTATAGCCTTACTAATCTTCAAATTTTTCTTGCTTTGTCTTCAGGTTATAACTCAATTTAAGGAGCAAGGGTTGAATACTGAATTGTACTACAAGAACAAGGAAATGGGAGAAACTTACAATATTGTTCCGACAAGTGCAATTAGGTGTGCCACAGTCCTAGTTCTTCTCTTTCAGATTCGCCGGAGTGTGTTACTTGTGTTTTTTTTTTCCTTCCATCCATGGTTGATTTACTATAAGTATGCCATTGTTATGTTACAGCGGAGAAGGCATTCCCGATTTATTATTACTACTGGTTCAGTGGTCACAAAGAACCATGGTTGAGAAACTCACTTATAGCAATGAAGTGCAGGTAAAAATTTTCTACTACGTTTTGTTTGAACCAGTGGGATACTTCAAGATAATGATGGTGTCTTATTGTTACTGGTACTGTGTGCAGTGTACAGTGTTGGAGGTCAAGGTCGTTGAAGGTCACGGAACAACAATTGACGTTGTGTTGGTAAATGGCTTGCTTCGTGAAGGAGATCAAATTGTTGTGTGTGGTTCAAACTATTGTTTTGTAATGAAATATCTGAAGAACTTTGGTTTCTAAGTCCTTGCCAATCAATTCTCCTTTCTAGGGACCCATTGTTACCACAATTCGAGCTTTGTTGACGCCTTACCCAATGAGAGAAACACGAGTTAAGGTATGCTTTCGGTGTATATATATATATATATTTAATGTTTTTAATCTGCTTTTTCAGTCAGTCCTCTTGTAAGATATAGATAGTACACAGTGAAGGGTGAGCCTTGGGGTAAACTAACTTTAGTCCATTCTAACCTCAAGATCAAAGGTTCTGTCTTTTGTTGTTATCCTAAAAATATATTGGGATTAAAGAAAAATATGCAAGTAGCCATCTGATTGTGAGAAATTTGAAGTGCACCCTTCAGGTTTGTGCAGTCTAAAGCAAATTAGATGGCTGCAGCAGGATATGATATTGGGAAATTATATATACTTTTTTTTTTTTTAACTGTCAGTCCTTTGAGTAGGAGAATTATTGCTTTGGACTGCTACCTTTGCTAACTTATGTATTGGCTACCATTTATTTCATTGCCATTGCTCTGTAGCTTTCGTACGTTTCGGGTCTTTTCTCAATTTCCCCTTCAATGTCTTCTGATATTATAGCCAATTTGAGGCTTAGACATTTGTGTTCCAACTTTATTGTTTACACTTTAATCTTCAGTCTTCCCTCTCACATCCCCATTCAATGCAAGGGGAAAGTAACCTTTGGATTAGTAATTGATTCATGGGGCCTGCAATTGCAGGGTACATACGTGCACCATAAAGAGGCCAAGGCTGCACAGGGGATCAAGATCACAGCGCAGGTAAATTCAAATTATAAAACACAGCACTGGAAGGCAAGAAATGTACACACGCGTCTATGAATTGTTCTTTTCCCTTCACGAATAACATGCATTTGGATGTTCCTGTTCGTGTGCAGGGCCTCGAGCATGCTATTGCTGGTACCGGGCTATACGTAGTAGGGTCCGACGATGACTTAGATGATGTAAAGGAAGCAGCAATGGGGGACATGAAATCTGTCATGAGCCGGATTGAAAGAAGTGGCGAGGGAGTTTACGTGCAAGCTTCTACCCTTGGATCGTTGGAAGCATTGCTTGAGTTTTTGAAATCCCCCACAGTGAGCATCCCTGTCAGTGGTATAGGAATAGGCCCAATACATAAGAAGGATGTGATGAAAGCCAGTGTGATGCTTGAGAAGAAAAGGGAGTATGCCACCATTTTGGCATTTGACGTTAAAGCGACGCCTGAGGCCAGAGAACTTGGAAATGAACTGGGCGTGAAGATTTTCATTGCCGACATCATTTATCACTTATTCGACCAATTCAAGGCTTATATGGACAATCTGAAGGAAGAAAAGAAGAAGGAAGTTGCCGACAATGCAGTTTTCCCATGCGTTCTTAAAATTTTACCTGACTGCATTTTCAAAAAGAGTAATCCGATTGTTCTGGGAGTTGATATTCTTGAAGGCAAGGTCAAGGTATGTCTATTTTCTGGATAATGTTGCTTACTTTGTGCTGTTGGCTAGAGATATGGCATTTATCTCTGAGATCTATTGTTATGTATTTGAGCAGGGTTAGTGTGAAAAAGTGGGTTTATGTTACGCGAAGTTTCTTGGTTTGCAATGCTTCTTTGTAGTTTGAGTTAAACTCGTAAATACAGGGATATGCAGGACATATGGGGATGTTGGTATACACATTGTCAGTGCATGTTTGCAGGATTGATCTTTACAATCTGTTCTGTTCGCTTGCACAGGTCGGCACTCCAATTTGTATTCCTCAAAGGGAGTTTGTTGACATTGGCCGGGTTGCTTCTATCGAGAACAACCACAGGCCCATTGACATTGGCAGGAAAGGCCAGAAGGTGGCCATTAAGGTATGATGCTGGACCTTTGATGCAATGTTCATTTTTCTTTCTCTCTCTCTCTCTCTTTGGGCTTAAAACAACACTTTTCTCGATCAGATTTTGGCACTAAAGTAAGATTTGGTTGGGTGGGGGTCATTGCTTTGATTCTGTGATTCTACAGATTGTGGGCACAGATGGGCAGCAGCCAAAAATGCTCGGCAGGCATTTTGATGCGGAAGATGAACTTGTCAGCCGCATCTCAAGACAGTCCATTGATGTTCTCAAAGCTTATTATCGAGTAAGTCTGCTCGAAATCTTATTTAGCATGTTCATGGTCTGTAATCTTTTTATTTATAAATGAAGCTTAAATTGGAATATGTTCATTATTTACAGGACGAACTTTCCACTGATGAACGGAGGTTGATTGTGAAACCAATGCATCTTTTCAAGATACCGATAGGGATGAAGGCATTAATTAGAATTTCATATATATATATATATATATATATTTTTTTTTTTTTTTTGATTTTGGTATCCAACACGTTATCATTGGATAGGAAAATACGAGAAAGTCTTGAGTTGACTTGTTTTCTTTTTGTTTGATTGATGGTTCAAAGTTGACTAATGATTTGCTTGGCATTTGGGGCCAGAGAGAGAGAGAGAAAGAGAGAGAGAGCCACTCAATATTTCTGTGTAATTTAGTATTTAATCACAATTGTCTTTCTTTCTATTTTTATTGTAATTTCTCTTTTAATAATTTTAAATTTTTATATTTTAGGCATAAAAATAATTTATCACACGTATATTTGCTAATAAAGTTTTTCATGGCAAGCCTTTGGTGACAAATAATAATTCATGTTGAATTTGTAAAAAATACCCAAAATAAAATTCATAATATTTTAGTATATTAATTCTTTTTATTTTATTTATTCAATTACTTTTTACTTATTAATTGTGTCTTACTTTTATATATAAAATTTTATCTTAATGCTCACTCAATGTTTGTAATCAAAACTTACCAAACAAACTAACAACAATATATTCTTTTTTTGCTTTTTATTTGTTTCATCTTCTATTTTTCTAAATGTGTACTTCTAAACAATGACATTTACACTCTCCATATTCACTGATTTAAATTGAATAGCATTGTGTCAAGTAAATATGGATAATTAAATAGCATAAAAATATGATTCTCGACCTCAGGCTTGAAAGAGATGCAAATGTGCGTGCTCCAGCAATAGTATTTGGCCTCTGTTCTCGTACATATGATAGACTAATTATTGACCATTTCGGAGGCAATGAAAAAGGAAATGCCATTCGAGATTCTGAAAACTAAGAGTATTATTTACACCATAATAAGATACCAGGTGGACCCATGAGCCCAATTCTAAATGAAAGTGTTAATCAAAAGCTCACTCTCTCTAAGAAGCTTCATCAACAATGGTGAGATTGTTATTTAACCTTAACATTTCTCATATCTTTCAGTGTGGGCATTTGCTATATGCCACCTAATAAGGGTAGTGATAACGATGAGGGGATGTATGATGACGATGTTGATTGTGATGGTTATGATGAGGATAGGGGTGATGATAGTGACATTGATGAGGAGGTGGATGATAGGAGTTATGATAGTGGTGATGACGAAGGGTACAGAGAGGAGGGGGATAATGCAGATGATAATAATAGTAGCCGTGACGAGGAGCAGGAGCAGCATGCTGGTGAGGAAGAGGAAAAAGAGGAGGTGATGTTTGAGAAAGATGAAGATGAATACATCGGAGTGATCATGAGAGATGCTGAGAACTTGTGTTATGACATTCCATGCAAGACAGCTGCAGAATCTCGCCCGCAGCCTTTTCCTGGCAGGTACACCATGTTTTGGCGTGTCACAGGAAATCTGCCCCGAGGACACGACATTGACTTGGACGATATATGGCCAGGGTATTTAGTGCATTATATGCATAGCGATACCAATGGCGATACATATGACCTGCTGGGGATGGGGTGTAGTGAGAGAGTAAAAGGGAATGTGGCGAGGATGGGCGTGCCAAAGGGAATGTTAAAAGTAATTGAACGAGGAATGATCAATGGCGTACTCGGAGTTTGATATTGGCTTGAGAGGTGTTCAAGAAGCATTGCTGCTTAATAATATCTATGGAGCTTTCAAGATTTGCTGTTGAAATTATGGAAAGGTATGTTCTTCATATGAATGGTCAGGACAGCGAAATTGGCAGTGTATGCGTTCCCCTATCAGGTATTGTTAACATGATTTGCCCATAACTCATTCCTTCATTATAAGTCAGCATAAAATTGTGCTTCAGTTTCAAAATTCTTTTCAACTGATAAAATCATCCTTGTCTGGCTTCTATTTTGATGCGCACAATGAATTATCTAGAAATGTGAAGTTGATTATTATTATGCTTATGTGATGTACGATATCAGTGACAGTTGCACGTATGTGATGGCAGAGCAGGAAAACTAGGGGGGCAAGTGCTCCAAATACTATCATCAAAACCTAGATAAGAGATGGTTAGTTTTCTTTCATGAGAAAAAATAAACAACATTAGACTAAACATTTATGGCTATTTTAATGGAATTTCCAAGCAAGTTTCTGATCCTATAATAAGCATAATCATAAGACAAAGTGTGACATTTATTTGGATATTGGCAACAAAAACATGTAGACTACTTATAAAACTAAAACCATTTGAAAGGGTAAATAAAGGCATGGCCAAGAATATGACTTTTCGAAGCAACTAATACATTAAATAGCTTATAGCAACACCACAAGAACAGAAACAATTGGTGCATGAGATTATCAAGAGACTTTATGTATCTATGGTTATTTTTTCTCCATTTTGCTAATGTGAGAGCCAACAATCCAAATCCCAAACCCCAAACCCCGCCATGTCATTTGCTTGACATATATTACCACTCAATGCCAATTCACTCATTTAGTAAGCTTGTACAATCTTCATCACTAAGATGAGTATCTTTATAGCAAAACTTCGTGGAACTAAAGCTAGACCAAGAAAATTCAAATGCTGCAGACTCATGTATAACTAGTCTTTCTTTGTAAACCCACAAAGTCATTGCTCCACATAAAACTAACCGTGGCAAGCATGAGAATGTATTTCAGATCACAAAGGTTGCCAAGAAACCATGAACAAGAGACGTTAGCCCCAAAAAAGATAAATCATTGCAAGATCATACCAAGGAAAAAAAAAAAAAAACAAAACCATTATCATCTGCTAACAAAGCAGGAGCCCTAAACTAGCTCTATCAAAATTACCATGAAACTAGTCTCCTTTCTCAATCATATATAAATGCACTAAGCATTCCAATAACATGTAAATCTGTTATTGCACACTCATTCACATCCTGGAATCTTGTGCAGAAACAATTACACATATCATTGCATTGTATCACAATAACATGCAAGCAATACCTAGCCCCACCCCAAAAGCAATCAAACAATATATCTAATTCAAGCAACCGTAATGCTAAGCAAAGACAGGCAAAGTGACACAAGAAGTGAGCGGGCTCACAAAAAAGTATCATGTGCCAATATCATAATGTTGAATGCACATTTATAATCATTCAATGCATGATCATAACCATTGATAGAAACCACAACGAACAATTACTAATCATTTACATCAGAAACCCGCATCCATATAATTAAGTCCTTCGAGAAAATCCCATGTTATTTATTATCGAACAAGTCGAAGAATTACAGAATCACTTGGGGACCAGGCATGTTTTCCACCTTGCCAAAAAGATACGTCTCTTCATTTGATTCTAACAAAGTTTCGATCTTTATATTTGGAATTAATTCAGTATCAAAACTGAAACTGTTACAATTGGAAAGCACAAGAAAATGAAGTAAAACATCATAAACCCTAAATTAAATTCCCCTCCTTCTCTCTCATTTAGTGCACGACATACCTCTTCAGCGCCTGCTTCCCAGCGACCACTGCCCCTGCCGCCAGCCCTCCCAACGCACCGGCCACCGCGGCCGACCTCAACCCTCTCGCAGCCCTGCACACCGCCCCAGTCCCAAGCCCCGCCGCCACGCTACTCCACACATCGTCCCTGTCCGTCACCGCAATGAACCCACTTTCCATCATTGCGTAGATCAAACCGACGACCCCAATCCGGTTTCCCCAGAGCCGACCCGACTGGCCCGAGGAGTTCAGGATCCGGTTCACCTTCAGCTTCAAGGTATCGGTGGGCTCGAATGATTTCACGGCAGGGAATAAACCAGCGGTGGCCCCGGCCACGGAGGCCCCGAGATAGGCCGTGCCGGTGTAAAAGGTGAGGTTTTCGCCCCAAGAACGGCGTTGCCGGATAGATTCCTCCGAGAAGAGGAACTCCGGCGACGTGGGTAGCTGGTAGAGGTTGTGGATTGGGATGTTTAGGTCCTGGTACGGGTTGTAGGGGCGGGTCTTCGGCGGCCGAGTCGGGTCGAACTCCCGATCCCACGAACCCTGTGCCATTACGTGCCACAAACACAAAGAGGGACACAGAGAGTAAAGAAATGTTAAAAAATTTTGGGTTTCTGTCTACGTTTGTTCCTTTTATTTTTATTTTTTCTTATTAATTTATTCATGTTGGTGTTTGGAATTTTTAGGATGTGATTTGATGAATATTGAAAAAAAAAAAAAGGTTATTTCAGGAAAAAAGAAGGAGTTTTATAATGTCAAAGAAAATAATAATAATAATTAACAGTTAGACTTTGATAAAGGGTTCTTGTTGAGTTTGGAACAGTTAAAAATAAAATAAAATAATAATAATAATAATAATTGAGCAAACTTTTTTAGAAGCTTTGTTTAATTAGTGTATTGAAGTCTAATTAATATCTTCATCACACTGGCTACAATCACAAACGAATCTTTACAGTCTACTGAGATTGTAGGTGTAGAATCAAGCAAGAACACCGCCAAGCTCTCACCTCGGTTGATGCCCTTAAGCCCTTTTATTGATGGTTGACAAGAATGTGTGTGTGTGTGTGTGTATACGTTTGTAGATCTGAGTTTATTTAGCTGTTTTGCCGGGCTATTACCATTCAATGTTAATGTTACATGTATTTTGTTAACAGTGAAAAGATATATATTAATATTAATATTAGTCTTAACCTTGATTTATTATTTGACATGACATTTATCCTATGTTCAGGGTTTTTTTTTTTTTTTTTTTTTTTTTTTTTGGGTTTTTTTTTTTTTTTTTTTGTTTTTTTTTTTTTTTTTTTAAGTTATAATTTTTTTTTTTTTGTTTTTTTTTTTTTTTTTAGGTTTTTTTTTTTTTTTTTTTGTATGTTTGATGTATTTTTTTTTTTTTTTTTTATTTAACTTTATTTTATTTTTGTGGTTTTTTTTTTTTTTTTTTTTTTTTTTTTGGGGTAAGTGGAAAGAAATTAAATGTTCATGGATTTTCAAGAATGAGTTAGACCAAAGGCTTTTAATAACCAGAAGTCATACTTGAATTTCCATCGACATCATCATTTTGAAACTCAAAGGAAACAATGGAAATACAAAGCCTTTTCCTTCTGCAATGTTGGTTGGTTTAGTTTGTTTGCACAATAATTCGTGAGCCATGCCTGAAAAAGTTGGGTTTTCTGATAAATTTGCATTCATTGGAACAGGAGATGCTACACATTGCAAAACAACAGTCATGCCTTGCTTTAAACTTCTGAGAAAAGTGCAATAGACAGGAGAATTAGCTGCAGAGTGCTCTAGATTCATTGTGAAAAGGACTTGAGTCTTTGAATTGGAGCATTAGGCATGGAAGAGCAGCTTAAAAACGACGACCAGCAACCCGTGAATTCGCCAGCCTTAGATCTTCCAAAGGGTTGGTTTCCTCTAGAAGGGAGGCCTCTCACTTTCCCAGAATTGGCCCTCCAGCTCCGCAACTTGGTCATGGACTTCATCCTATGCCACCACCCGCTTCGAGCATTGATCTACGTTGAATTTTCCAGTTCAACGTTAGGATTGTTTGTCATTCCTTCCTGGTTTTGCATTGTAAAGGGATGTACTAAAATCAAAAAGGACTTCAGGAATTTGGAAATCGGGGTGCTTTGCTCTTTCTGGGAATGTGTTTGCTGCTTTTGGACTGTTTAAGCAAGTTAAATGGAGTGACTTGAAATAGAACTAACCTGACTTGTAAGGGTTTGTACTTGTGGATCTGATTTACAATCATAAGGTTGTGGCTGGATTGCCTCAGGTTCATCAGCTTCACCAGCCAATTTGAGATCTACTAGTCGGTTCAGCTCTGGCAGAACTTCTGAAGCAAGACTTGGCCTATCCTTTTTCCTCAACTGACAGCATTTCAATGCCATTTTTGCGAGTGATAAAGCTTCTTCTGCTGGACATTCTGTCAACGTAGGGTCGAGAATGTCTAGAAATGTTCCTCTCTTAATGGCCTGCTCAACCTGGCAGGATAGACCAATTGGAGGCTTTGCTGTAGCCAGTTGTAACAGCAATATGCCCAATGAGTATAAATCTGACTTGACAGTCAACTTTCCACTCTGTTGATACTCGGGATCGATGTAACAAAAAGTACCAGCAGCTGCTGTCAATCGATACTGGGAAACATTATCCACTGCAGATTGTGGAACAAGCCTGGCCAAGCCGACATCGCCGATCTTGCTTACATAGTTAGAGTTTAGGAGAATGTTTGCAGGCTTAAGGTCGCGATGCACCAGAGGTTCTGGTTTTGTTTCATGAAGGAAAAGAAGGGCAGTGGCAATTTCAGAAGCTATTTTAAAGCGGGTTTTCCAAGGGATTGGAGGAGTGTTGTCTTTCCTGAAGAGCCGATCCTCTAAGCTGCCATAGTCCATGTATTCATACACCAGGCATCCATATTCAGGGCAGGCACCCAGCAGAAGAACCATGTGTGGATGCCTCATGCTGCTTAAAACCTCAACCTGTGATTATAGTGGCAAGACGATTTAAAATGGATCGCATTAGCAATAGAGAAAAATCATACCAAATAGTGCTGCAATGCAGAATAGTCATCCCAGCACATGCATTGCTACATCATTCTGAACTGAACAACAATGTATAATACCTCTCGTTGGAATTGCCTCTGTCCCTGCGAGAAGTCTGGCCTCAACACCTTGATGGCAACAGGAATGTGACCAAGCACACCTTTAAAAACGGGTCCATATCCACCTTCACCAATTTTGTTGGAGATGTGAAACTTATTTGTTGCAGCCTCGATTTCATCAATGGTGTATCTTATATAAGGCATATCTTTTTGTGCCAATGCCAATTCTTTCCTCATCTGTTCTGCCTCATTTTTGGCCCTCATTTCTGCGTCCTTTCTCTTTTGAGTTTCCATTTCCGCAAGACACTGTGCCGTATGTGCTGCATCCATTGCAGCCTTCCTCTTCTTCTTCTCCATCACTGCTAAAGACCATGCAGCCTCTTCAGCCAACCTGGCTTCTTCTAATTTACGAGCTTCCAATTCACGCAATTGATGAAGTCCCTTTGCCTGGGAAAGAAATCAAAATAAAACTTGGTACAAGCCACTCACTGCTAAAAACATCGTGATTTACTCAAAGCTGTGATTGGACATTACCATCTGCTTGGCCAAAACAGCCTCTTTGCAAACTGAGTTATACAAGTCCAAAGAGCGCTTCAGTTCCAGCTTTAGTCTCCTCATTTCTGCTTCCAAGTCATGCTGTTGAAAAAAAGGGGAAATTCATTTCGGTAACTAGATACCACAGACCCTATTGAAAATTTCATTTTGCACACAAGGGAAGCACTTTGTTTATTCCCTTCTTGATCAGACCATTCATGACACTGACCATAAAGTCTTTAACAAGTTATACTTACTGGGGTTTTAGGGGAGTTAGAGCTCTTGGAACTTGGAGACTCAATGGAAAACTCCCAATTTTGGGAGCGGGCAGTTGATGGCAAACTTACTGGCCCTGATAAATCACTCGAATCTGATATGGAATCTCCGTTGAGCACATCCGAGGAGTGATTATCTGTTGATGTAATCGAACTAGATGTCTGGTACCCAGATATGGCCTTGTCATCAAATTGTTGGAAGGAATCACTTTCTGAAGACGCTCTCCCAGGAATTTCACTTTTCAAACTTCCTTGACCAAAACTACTTTCGAATATGCGGGGAAAAAAGAAAAACTTCTGTCAGCAATGAAAATCACCTGTAAATGCAAGAGCATAGCTAAAATTTGCCAACAAAATGAACTTTCAGCATTGTAAATGCAGATTTCTCAAAGGTTTACTGCAAGCACTGCATGTTATGACCATGTCAACTTCGTTGTCCCAGAATTGGAAAAACTTCCTAGTTGCAAAAATGTTTGGGTTTGATTGACTCCATCTTTGGTGAAAAAAAATTTTAGCTATCCATGGATCGCAAAACACACCAAAGAAAACTACTTCACGTTCCATTTTCTGCTTCTTCATGCCTTCTCCCATAACATTGGGCCATGATTTCTGATATGCATTCTAGGATAAGGGAAAATGCAGAAATATGTTGTTACCTGGACATATCTTCAGACACCGAGCTATCGGATGGAAGATAAGGGAAACCCTTATAATTGTGTTGCCTAGGAGTAGTGGCACCACCGGCAGGTGTCTGTGGTGTCCTAGGAGTATGAACACTACCATTAGGTGTTTGAGATACACAGGGAGTAACAACAGAATCAGTAGGCGTTTGAGGTCGACTTGATGGCCGCGAATTCTGAAGGATTCCTTTGGATATGACATATACTGTACAGGATTCTGGTGCGGATTTAAGGAGGCTGGATGCAACATCTGTGTTCCTGAATCTCCTGAATACAATAAGTACCAGCCATGGTATTGTTAAAATGAATAAACCTGAGATTGGATTGAGGAAACATTCTTCCAATTTGCTTATGCATGCAAATAAAGAGGGCATTTCGGAAAGATGTCTAATCTATGCAACTCTAGGCAGTATGGTCAGAAATATTATCCATTCCTAACAGAAGAGTTCAAAAAGAGAATGATTTATGTTTACCGATGATCTGATCAGCTCATCCCTATACTTCAAATGACCTCGTGTGATTTAAATTGCAGAAGTTGGGAATTTTGGACCACAATTATTTTGAGGCAAAGTTGGATATCTCAGGCTATGCAAAAAGAGAGAGAGAGAGAGAGAGAGAGAGAGAGAATAGAGACTGTCTCTTATACACATCTAGATGTGTATAAGAGACAGTCCCTATACTTCAAATGACCTCGTGTGATTTAAATTGCAGAAGTTGGGAATTTTGGACCACAATTATTTTGAGGCAAAGTGGGATATCTCAGGCTATGCAAAAAGAGAGAGAGAGAGAGAGAGAGAGAGAGAGAATAGAGAGACCTTGCAAGAACATTCCGGTTGGAAGCACCAACGACAATATTGGTGATGGAGTTGTTAACAATATAGTCAACAAGTGCACCTGGAACGTCAGCATCTCGAATCACAACTTCCTTTGCTTTAATCTGAAATTCCAAACATCAAATGAACGTCATCACATAGACTAAATTCAATTGGCAACATCAAAATGCGTTTACCAACATCATTGTCCAAAGTTCTGGCCAAATCTAGTACTAAAGCTACCATGAAATCACGACAGTTAATGAAGACTTGATGCTTTTCAGGTTATGAAGTATTAGATTATGAAATGAAATCCGCCTAAGGCTGCAGAAGACATGATGGAAATTTTAGGCATGCAATATGCCCCTATTAACTACATGCCTGCTTTAAGTTCCAAGGCAGGGAATTGAACTACTGATAAATTTTTAGCCATTTGCCATAGAGGTGTGGCTAGGGCCTGTGCACAATGTGAAAGATCATGGCGCTTAACCATCAGAAAGTATTCATGACTTACTCCTTTTCGAGCACAGCCTGCCAGGTAGGGAAGGAAAAGTCGCTGCACCTCATCCGATGTTTGTGCTCGACCATCTTCATGTTCAGCAAGATAATCCTCTGCAATGACACCAAATCACGACAAATTAAACACAGAATTACAAAAAGGTGAATCCACAGTTAAAAGAGCCGGTGATCAATAACTATGACGAGACACAGAACCACAAATTGCCTCAATACCTTGCTTGAGGGTTTCTATACATTCACAAGTTTTACCAACATACCGAGATGCAAGCTTTTGGAGTGCACATGAATAAGGATGCAGTTAGAGTCCTTCTTCAAAAGGTTATCCGCTGCCCATTTGAAAGCCATTTGGCTCTTCCTGTCTCTATTAATTGCAACGGCAGTAACTCCAGTCTCTCTCAGTTTCAAAGGCGGTAATCCTTCATTAAACTTGGATCTAACAAGTGCCATTGAAACGATGTCAACTTTGTAGCAAGAAATACAATTAAGAAAAGATGTCGAGATTAAGGGTCATTCCAGTGCACGAGACTCTCTACTTTGCAAGGAAAAAAAAAATGTCACGTTTAGGATATGGCAAATTAGTAATGACAATGCTGCCTTGCCAACTCTGAGCAGAAGAGAGGGAGGGGGAGGGGAGCACCATGCAAACGATCACCTAGCAAAACAATGGAACAAGAGAGGAATGAAGAAAGATTAGAGATTTTAACTTTGCTTGGATTGCTACCAAAATCCGTGTCTGTTACATGTTTTTACTAAATATGGAACATAAGCGACTTTGGATGACAGGGAAAACAAACATTAAATTAGCCAGCTCCTATGTAACTCTCCCATCTTCTGCTCTTGTAATATTGTAGTACTGTTTATAAGTTAGTTTTATTCTCTAATACCTCCCTCCTTTTTTTTTTTTTTTTTTCTTTTTTCTACACCTATTTGATGTGTTAGTTTTGGTTTACAGGTCACAGTTCTCTTTCAACCAAGAAATGAAAAACAAAAGTATCAGTAATAAAATCAAAAGGTTGGAAAGGCTGTTGGAATACTAATATTGTTTCATTCTGACCATTAAGAAGAAAAGTGGTTCCTTCCAAGGCATTTGGTGTGTTTCATGGTCTCTTACTATATTTATTTCCTAACAATACTAACTGTGGATGGATTTGGTTTAAGCAGGTAAGAAAAATCCACATTTTAAATTTATTTTTTTTTAAAAAAAAAAAAAAAAAAGAAAGAAGAAGAAGAAGAAAACAAGGGGGTCTCATTGCACCATATACTCTTAAGGTCATGCCAGATATACCAGATGATGCATCACTTTGGTTCAAACACAAACATTTATTTTTTGGATGCTTAATACTATAAATAGCCTAACATATTCTTTTATGATTATATTATTGTTAATGATGAACTTGATGAAAGGTTCAGAGATTGATAATCTACTAATGCAATGCCTTTTTTTTTTTTTTTTATCAAAATGAACTGCTAAATTATTTCAATACAGCATGGGGGAAAGACTGACAAGCAACTAATACATCTCTCTGAGTTATTAATATTTTGGGATCCATTAAGACCCAAAAAAATAAAATAAAAAAATATTTTTTGGGATCCATGTTTCCTTATATATGTATATATATTATTTTCAAAGATAAAGGAAGTAGGGTTTGGCTCTTTATAATTATTGTAATGTTTTATAGTCTACAATTAAATGAATTTTGTGATGGAGAAAAAATTTATTATTAGAAAAATGTGTCTGAGATGCTGATTTTTATAGTATATTATTATAATTTTTAACTATATATTTTTAATTTTTTAATCTAAAATTATAATAAATAATAAGATTATAAATATAAATTTAATAATTACAATAGTATAATGTAAATTTATATTTAAAACGAATCTAATTCATGTAAAGATGCTCCACTGGATACAGTACTGTAGGTGACTCACATGGCATGAATGAATTATATTTTGAATAGTAAGAATAAGAAAGGAAGCTCTCACAATGACAAGATTAATAAATAATTATTGTATAATCCTATTGTCAGCTTTTTTTTTTTTAATCCATAAAATGGTGTACACGTGGTCTTCTCGTGGCCACACATTCTTTTTTTTTGTTTTTTTTTGCATACAAAAAGGGCCCAAAACTTGGGGTAGCTGTTTTATTAATCTAAGGGAAAAAAAAAATAAAAATGAAAATCTGTTTTATTAGTCTGAGTAAAACAGACGAGTCATCTTATCTGTTAATTATATCAATAATGTAATAATTTATTAAAGCAATAATTCAATGTATCTCTTTTTATATTTGTTAAAATTTAAAATTTTTATTGTAATTTATTTTGATAAAAATATAAAATTAAATTTTAGATATATAGTGATAAAATTTTAGATAATTAATACTAAAATTAAATGTAATTTTTTTAAAAAATTTAAAAGATAAAATTTTTATTAAAAAAAAAGTAAATAATAAGTGATTTGTAATTTTAATTTAGAAATGTAATCAACAACATATCAACAATATATCTTTAAAAAAAAAAATTGATGTCAACAAACAATTTTTAATGCAAGGAAGATGGGATCTACAACAGATCGTGTCGTGCAACCATTCGCCCACGTGTGCAGATTGAGTGGACTTTTGCAGTCCAGAGGAACACGTGTCCTTCCTCGGTGGTTGCCCCCATAAAAAATCCCATTGAGTTGTTGTCTTCCTTCGTGTAAGCACTGTCCCAGTTCCGTATAGTCCAAGTAATTTTTTTTTTTTTTACAGTTTAATATTGAAAATACAAGAAATAGACACCATCTAAAAATAAGTTTATTTTATTTAATTATAATTCTTAATAATAATAATAATTATTATTATTATTATATTTTATTGTATTTATTTTCTGTGTTTCTCTGCAATATATTTGCTTTTTCAGAGAGCCTTAAGCGATGCAAGATACTCACATGTATACGTGTCTAGTGCGATGCATGGTGAAAAAAGGAGTAAAAAATTACACAATAAAAGAGAGAGAGAGAGAGAGAAGCGTCACCTTACAAGTTGTTTCATTTCCTCTCTCTATCAAGCCTCCTTTGCTGCTTCGAAACAGAGAGGAAAAATCTAGGGGAAAGAGGGTCTGATTCTCTATATTTTGAGTCTCCAAAGAATTCCTCAATTTCAACTGGTAAACACCCTTTTATTATTTCTTTTAGCACATGTGATTCTTTTTTTCAGAGAGGAAAAATCTAGGGGAAAGAGGGTCTGATTCTCTATATTTTCAGGCTCCAAAGAATTCCTCAATTTCAACTGGTAAACACCCTTTTATTATTTCTTTGAGCACATGTGATTCTTTTTTTGTTTTTTTTTTTGGGGGGGGGGTCACAGAATCATTCAATCATATAATATCATACCCAGATAGTTTTGGTTTACTCTATTATGCATGGAGTAATTCTCTTTTGTTCAAGGATGCTAAAAGAGGCCCTTATTTCAGGACAGGCTTATGGGCTGCCTTAGATCCAGGCAACCCAAGCTTATGTGAAAAAGGTTGCAACTTTTTAGGGTTCTCTTGTGATACTTTGGGATGTTTTACTGTTACTTTGCTTCGAGTTGTTTCTCGAGACCCCTTTTCTTTTCTATTTGTACGAGAAGGCTTATTTTTGGTATTTTTCATTTGTGTTCTGTGTGTATGTAAGGGTTGGTAGTGGGAAGATAGGATTTAGATGTCCTGTAGCAGGTTCTTCGTAAAGGTGAAGAATTTGGCGAGTTCCAGATATTGGTAGCATTTAACTAACTGGGGTGGCTTGAAAAGTATTGATAATCAGGAAGTTAGACCCATTTTACCCACTAGATCTGATGACCTTGTTCAACTTTTGACTTTGATCTAACGCTGGAGGGATGGACAGCAATTCTATCTCTTTTTTGGTGAATAAAGTGCTGGGTTATTAAGATTTCATTGATGGAAGATCCATTTTTGAAACATGCAATCTTTATCCCAAGTTCAGTTTCAGAAGGAGAGTGAAGAGGATGAGAATTTGTTGATTCTGTCAGGCTGAGGAATATTGTGATTTTGGTGAATAGCTTCAGCGAGTGTAATTTAATGGAAGAGATGTCTTCAGCTGTTGCAGTGACTTTTAGTTTAGGTAATTCTATATGCAACAACTCAGGGATTTCAACTCATGTAGAAATTACACGGATAAAGCTTGTAACAGACTCTGTGAGCTTGTTGTCTGATCCTATTAAGGTAGTGTCTGAGGAGTCAGTTTCTGGAGGGATCAATGGCTGTAATGAAGCCAAGACTGAAGTGAACTTCTCCACCATTTCAGTAACAAAAGATGGTTGTGTTGGAGGAACTGATCTGCTGATGGTGTTGCCTGAGAATGGAAACAGTGCAACTCCTAGTGATGCTATTAAGCAGGAAAGCGGGGATGACAAAGTACTGTCAGCTGTAGAAGACCGTAATGGGATCATCACAGAGGACTTAGTGGTGTTGAAGGCAGGGACTGAAATCAGCTTGCCAAACTCTGTTGAAATTGAAAGCAGCCAGATCATTGCCAAGGCTATTATTCTGGAGTCATTGGATGAGGTGCAGTTGCCTTCTGCCAAAATTCTAATTGCAGCCGTGAATACAAATGCAGAGATCTCTCATGGATCTGACTCAAAGGCATCTTCTGTAGTTCTTAAGTTGCCTGCTGAGAACAGTATTGGTAGTGGAGCTGCCCGGAATGTTTTTGAGCTGGAATGCACGCCTCTTTGGGGTTATGTATCTATTTGTGGGAGGAGACCAGAAATGGAAGATAATGTTACAGCCATTCCTCGGTTTGCTAAAATTCCCATTAGAATGCTTACTGGCGATTGTGTTCTAAACGGAATGAACAAGAATTTGACCCACCTAACCAGTCATTTCTATGGTGTTTATGATGGCCATGGGGGTGTTCAGGTACATCTATATAGCTGGATATTTGTTTCATCCCTTCTTGTGTATGATATGCTATATTTGGAAAAGCAGGTTCAATCCTTCGAGAGAGAGTTCACTTAGCTGTCTGAATTTATCCATTATGCATATAGGACGAGATCTTGTTATGTGGATTATAGGATTTGGATGTTTCCTAATAGATTATTGTTTATAATGATTCTTTGAATTTTTTTTGAATATCTTTCCCGTTTGGCCAAAACATGGGCTTCTTCATTGCAACTTGCATTATCTGAATACTTCTGATTCTCGTGCTCAGCATGTGCTTCTTATTGCATGCAACCTGCATTGTTTTCTTAATGATTGGCGAGAACTCTGGACATCTATGCATATGTCCAAGAGATAATCCTTTGTTTCCGTTTTTTTTTTTTAATTCCCAAGGATATATAATTATTTGGATTCAAATTTGCAAGTGTGATATGGAGCAGTTTCATGTAGGTAGCTAATTATTGTCATGAACGAATACATCTGGCCTTGGCTGAGGAGATTGGGAAACTAAAAGACAATTTAAGTGATGGAATTATGTGGGAAAATCGGCAATTGCAATGGGAGAAAGCTTTCACGAGTTGCTTTCTCAAGGTCGATGATGAGATTGGAGGAAAATGTAGTGGTGTCACCCTTGAAGGTCATGGTTCTGATGAAACTTCTGAGCCCATTGCACCAGAAACTGTTGGGTCTACAGCTGTGGTTGCATTGGTTTGTTCATCTCACGTCATAGTTGCTAATTGTGGCGATTCAAGGGCAGTACTTTGTCGTGGAAAAGAATCAATGGCATTATCAGTTGATCATAAAGTAAAGTGTGCACTATTCTTTTCTTTTATTCTTTTTAAGAACAAGATTTTTCCCATAAAAGATTCCAAAATTTTTAACATTTTTTTCCTTCCCAGCCAAATCGGGAAGATGAATATGCAAGGATTGAAGCATCTGGAGGCAAGGTGATCCAGTGGAATGGACACCGTGTATTTGGTGTTCTTGCAATGTCAAGATCCATTGGTACTTGAACTTCATATTTTATGTGCATGTCATTTCTGCATAAATTGAAGCATTTTCAAATTTTTTGAACTCAATTGTTGGCGCTGAAATGGATGTCATTCTGCTGAAGAAGCTACAATGTACTGTTAACAGATCAAAACAACACAACAGAGTGTGTGGTGTCTTGAAGTTCATACTTTTGTTCCCTTGATTGACTAGCAAAATTCTTTGGCATTTTGTTAATTGGAACTTCAAGTGACATGGCATCTTTATAGTTAGCCAAATTTGGAATTTATTTCAATACAGGTGATAGGTATCTGAAACCATGGATTATCCCAGAGCCTGAAGTCATGTTTGTTCCTCGAGCTAGAGAAGACGAATGCCTCATTATAGCGACGGATGGCTTATGGGATGTGATGACAAACGATGAAGCATGTGAGGTGGCTCGGAGGAGGATTCTGCTCTGGCACAAAAAGAATGGGGTCGTGTCTCTTTCTGAAAGAGGAAATGGCATAGATCCTGCAGCCCAAGCAGCGGCCGATTACCTTTCCTCGCTGGCCCTTCAAAGGGGAAGCAACGATAACATTTCTGTGATTGTGGTGGACTTGAAAGCTCAAAGGAAGTTTAAGTGCAAATCTTGAATTAAGGTTTCATCCATCACACCCAATGCAAAGTTTATATAACCATATATTAGCAGGCAAAAAAGTACATCTAAATTAATATATAGTTCTCAGTCCATTCCTTTTTCTTCATGGGCTTAACGCGTGTACAAGGACATAAACTGGCACGTACTATATAGAGCATTGTGTATCTGAATGCCATATTCCCCGTCTTTCTTATGCTTGTATAAATTTGAGATATCCCTTTTGGTGTTTCTGAGAGAAATTTGTGGCTTTCCGACGTTGTTAACATTTTCTTGTTATTAGTTGTGTCTTTCTTTCTGTTTTGGATGCATGCTTCCTAGAAGCATATTCATATGTAAGTACCATGAGAAGTAGGCACCCCCTTGTCACAAGAATTATTCCCAGAATCATCTCCACATAAGTCAACTGAGCAATAGAGGCAAGTATGTTCTTGAACCATTCCAGGGCGAGTAAAGGGGGGTCACAGCTTCGGTTTATGAAAACTAAATTTGTGTGAAAATAAAGATATAAAACTTCAGTCTCGTTACTGAGAGTATTTAAATCATGAAGTAGAATTGGAAAATTTACATCTTTAGTAGAAGGGTCTATTGACCGAGAAAATAATTACCCATTTATTATTTAAAAATATATATATATATTATTATTTATTTTTCTTAGACTAGATAATGTTTACGATACTATTGATCTTATTCTTTGTCAGTCATTACCTATTTGCCTGTTTCTTTTGTCCCAATTGCTTATAGAAATCATAATCTTTGCTGTTTTAGTAATTTGGAATTTGAAAAAGGAAGGTTGATGTGAAATAGAGAGTGTGTCTTTTGTTGCAACATTAATTTCTATAAGGTATAATTTGTAGTGGGATATTGTGCTTTTGGAAATTCTAATATAGGATTCTTAATAAATTTGTCTTAAAAATAATATCAAAAATTTTGATCAGCTAAAAAGTTGAAGCTTATAAAAATTGAAAAATGTTAGTCAAGTTTCTTGATGTAGGTTTTCTTTTGAGAAAAATAGAAATATTTTGAATATATAAACCATTTTACTTTTAAATTAAAATTAAAAAAAAATTATTCTTTGTTTTTTATTTAATCTTTTTTATAAATAATAATTTCATATTAACAAAAAAAAAAAAAAAAAAAGAGAAGTAAATGTCATGTCTTTTTATTATTTAATACATCATTACAATGAATGGGATCCATTTTATGAATCCTATAAAAATTCTAATTTCTTATCCATTTAGATTTTGAGTTTAAAGTTCAAACTTCATACAAAGTCTTATAAAAACAATATTCTCGTGAATGGAAAATTAAAATATAGAAATGAGAATTAATAATAATAATAACAATAATAATAATAATAACTTTCAGTCAAAACGGCCAGTCACACACACAATAACGGCAGAAAGAGAACACTGGAAAATTGAAATAGTGAGAGCAGGTGTTTTGGTTCGTGTTCTGTTCTGTCTTCAGTACTTCAATTTTTAGCGTACTTTAAGGATCAATAGCGAATAACGTGAACGCCATGTCTAGAACACTGTAGAGCGAAAGTAAAATCAAGGAGGAGCACTTCTCAACAGCATAGACTGTCCCCCTCACCAATAATAATAAGAAGAAGAGACGTAAGCTTGGTCCTTTCTGTTTGTTTCCCGAGAAAAAGAGAAAAAAACTTTTTCTTTTGTTGATTTCCCAAGGAAGATTCTTTCTTTCGCAACCAATTTCACTCATTTATTTCTACTGTAAGCTCTGTCTCTCTGGGGTCTGGCAAGTTAAAAGTACCGTCTATTTTTGGACAATAAAATGCTAAGATAATCAGCTACTTCTCATCTCTTGATCGTTTTAAGGGGATTCCTTGATGGGTTTTAAGGGGATGCCTTGATGAGTTTGTGGGTTTGTTGCTTTATTAAACTATGATTGGTTATTTGTTTTGCTGCTTGGGATTTGTGTTTGGGGAAATCAAGATATTACTCTTTTCCCAGATTTCTGTTGTTTTAATGAATGCAAATATGAAGACTTTAGTGGGGGTTAGGGGAAGGCGGTTGGAGATTGAGCAATTTGTAAGCTTTCTACGTTTCATATCTTAATGGGTATTGCCAATGGCAATTGTTTGCTGAAACTTTTTGAATGAGTGATTTATGTTGAAATAAACAGGAAGCCTTTTGTGGAGATAAATGTAATAGAATAGTTTCCTGAATTTGTGAATTTCTAGCTAGAGTGAGCCTCTCATATAGTGATTTTGGTTGTATGCTACCACTTTGTTGGTAATTCCCGGGAGCATGATGTGAAATTTAGAGACAAAGGATCTTAGAGGGTGTTTTCATGTCTCATTTTGCTATTATTCATGGAGTCTATTTGACTTAAATAAATATAGAAATGGGAATGCTTTTTGAATATTTCCAAGAAAATTGTTATGCAATTTAGAAATTGGGTCATTCCCAGCAAAACAAAATGTGGTTAATGCTTCGAATTAGCTTGTTTGGTGGCATATATGCAAGAAATTCGTTGCCCCAATCTTCTTTGATCCATCTTATAGATGGGAAGTGCCTTTTTTAGCTAACTTTGTCATACTAACTGTCGCTTCCACAAATGTATCTTGCTTTCTTGTAGTATGAAATCTGTATTATAATTTTCCTGGCTTTTGGTTTGGGAAAAGTTTCTGCTGTAGTTTGTACATTTTATCATTCTTAATATTCAGATTAGTATTGCTGGAAGCATGCCTGCATTGATAGTTGTAATCTTCAAACTGGAGTCTCATACAAAAAATGTAACAATTCTATGCAGACATCTTAATGCCCAGTTATGTTATTTTGCAGATCTGTGGCAGAGAAGCAAGCTGAGCAAATCATTTTGCTATCTTGTTTTTGGGACACATGAATCAAGGTACTAAATTCTGTTCCACCTTGCAATAGATAATATTTTGTCCATTGGCCAAAATTTTTGATTGGAGGACCACACAGTTACTGGGCTTTCTGCAAGTCGTTTTTGATGGGATAGCTGGCAATTTGGCATGCAATTTTGGTGTTTGGTGAATATGACTGCTTAATACTTGTATGATTGCTAAATGATAATCAGCGAACTTCATTACTGTCTAGGGAACATTTCCTTTGCCCAAACTTCTTCCCAAATCTTGCCCGACTATTTTCTGAATGTGAATTTTCAACCATGTTTCCTGTGTCATGTCACAAAGGCTCTTTTTAATGTGGTTTTGCAATATTAGCTAAGCTCTTTGAATGAGTGGTGCATGTTCCTTTTTTTTTTTTTTCCTCATTTGACTTTAAAAAAAATGTCCTTTCAGAAACTTTAGCATAATAATGGTTGATGTGTTGCTAAACATAGGGCACTCAACTGATGCGGTGGACTGCAAAAAAGGAGAATACATTCCCATCAGGGATGTGGAGGAACCCCACTTGGGGATGTTTGACAAGCCTCTTCCTTGCTTTGGCTGTGGAATAGGATGGTTCTTGTGAGTTTTTCTCCTTTTCCTTTGTCCACCTCTCTCTCATCTTTTGCATTACTGTGCCTGCTTTTTCTGCAGTCTCTTGCTTGGATTTGTGTTTCCACTGATGTGGTACTTTGCAACCATTCTATACTTTGGGGGCTACTATCATAGAGATCCAAGGGAACGATCAGGCCTCGGTGCCTGCGTAATTGCAGTGAGTGTTAATATTTTCTTCCATCTTTTGGTTTATAACACCTACACAAGACCTCTTTAATATGATGCTACTTATTTTTTGTTTTCCTTTTTAGTAAATAGCCATCTCACTATTTAACTTGACATGACAGAAATAGTGATCTGAAATAAATAAATAAATAAATAAATATATATATATATATATAACAATGTTAATCTGTAAAATTTATAAAGTTTCTTTGGGCAAGCAAAATAAATTAGTTCCTGGAATTAAACTATTGGGAGGAAGAGTGTTGTCTCACTCCCCATACAGTCCAATCTCAACTTTACTCCATTTCCCTACCTGATTAACCCTTTTTTGTGGACACCTCAATTACAGGCAAGGATTACTCAAATTCTCCAATTCCCTCCTGACCCCCAAGTAGGAATTCATGGTCTTTCATTACATGCTGGCCTGAATTTTCTTGTTCTTCAATCATAAAGGGAATGCATGCATAGAAAGAGTGGTCATATCCTATCATGTGTGAGAGCAACATTATGATGGGGCACATTAATGTCCTAGAATAGAATGCAGTTCCATATTTCTGCTTCTAGCAGCTTATTGACTACCATCTGCAAAAAAGAATTCCTATTGGGATGGAAGTACCCAAAGAAATAGTCCATGATGCATGATCTTAAATTGAAAGAGGTATTTAAATTCACTTATTTCTAGTTGTTTCAAATACCAACTCCAGCAATGCATCGTGGAAAAGTAATTTTGTTGGAAGACTATGAGACTATATATCACCTTTATCTCTGTATATTTATTCATAATTCCAAATTTGATTCACTGTTGCAGGCTTCCATATGTACAGTAGCTGTGGTGATCGTTATACTTGTCATTGTGTTGTAAACCTTCCCAGTACAGTCACCTTATTGCTAGTTTTGCAAGGCCAAGGTGAAATTGATGTTGAGTAGTCAAGACTTCTGTCCTTAGCTGAATCAGTCATGGAAGAGGTTGAAACCATCTTAATTTTATCTCAGTTAACTGAATCCCTCTTCACTTTGTTCATAATATACAACTCTTGATTAATTTCATGAGCGGTTGAGTGTTAAATACCCTATGGGGGCAGCTGTAACCTAATAGTTGGCCGATGAATATTTGAGAAACTGATTCTACACAAATTCTCCAAATGCATCCTTTTGTCTATATCATGTCTTGTCTTGTTAGACAAACAAGCCTTAACTGGAAATTAATTGCTTAAAGCTTCAGCTTTTCTTCTAATTCTCCTGGCAGCATCCTGCAATGTAATTAATATGCCTCTGAAAATTCTCCTCTGTTATTTCCATTGTAATTGATACTCAAATGGCATGTGAGATAGAACACATATTTTACTTCGAATCTAAAATGAGGAGGACATGCTCATTTTATTTGTGAATTAACTACTCTCATCTCTGAATTATTACTCGGTAGAAATTGCGTTCATGTCAAGGTTACAATTTGATCCATGTCTCTCATGGGGTATCAGACCATCCACCCATCTTCTCGGTGCAGGAATAAAGATTGCATGCATCAAGTAGCGGGAGCTAGTCCAAATGCTAGAAGGTATGTTGAGGTCACATAACTTAGGAGAGGTAGGGTTTTAATCTGTGCAAGGAGAGTGCAGATTTTGTGTTATGTCTATGCATGTGCATCTAGGCATATGCACACAGGATTCCTTACAAGGACATGAGCTGTTCTTATGACAGAATAAATATAGGTTTAGTGGTACTATTATAATTCGATTATTACACATTCGTAATTTTTATTATTAATTATGATCCAATTATTATAAATATACAATCCACCTTTATGAGTACAACCCGCGTCAATAAACTGAGTCCACCACATATACAATTGTAACCCTTGGTTTGCACGTCATATCTGCACACGTAGTTGAACCAACTGTAACCAAAGAAACTGTTGTCGTCACACTTCTGGCAGACTGGCACCCCCCCCCTGCTGCTATCACATGGTTTTGTATGTCCTATTGGCAACTGCCAACCTGTTTTCACTTGGTAAAACATTCATTTCCAATTTTAAAGTGGCAAGTGCATCGAGATAGATGGGCCTCTGAACTTGGAAGACACATTCTATGATGTTTTCATGGAACTCTGTGTCGTTGTATTGGAAATTGAGTCCCCACGTAAGATTGGAATCCCCAGTTTTTAGCAAGCAAAGCAATTATCCCGTAACAAGATGACAACCTTGGAAAAGCTTCCTGGAGTCACTGAATCTCCATTTTGGCTCACTCTATCCGAGGTGTTAAAATGCATGATGCGGCATTTATTGCTTCCGGGATTGCCAAGTAAAAAGATCATCTTTTAAAGCAAATCTGCATGTACGGACATCAAGTCCTGAGTCTGCTGAATGTGCATCTGAAACTGACTTGTCATTTTCTTACCCACTTTTATGAAATTGCAAGTCACCTTGTATATGTCATCATCGATCATATGCTTTGTATGTAAAATCTAATGGCATTACACTTTAGCATAATAATTTTCTACAGGAAAATTATTAACTCTCACGTAACCTCAGCCAAAATAACTTCTATAATCATAGATGTAAGAAAAACATTTTCTACTGATGGAGTATAAAAATGAGGTACATTTGACTCTTCTTAGGACTTTTTTATTGTTGGAATATCTGTATATTGGAATAATTTTTATTTGAATTTAAAGCTTGCATTTACCTTATAGATACATGTAAAGGGTTTTTTTTTTTTATAAAAATAAAAAAATAAATTCTATGTACCTGAAAAATAAGCAAAATCATAATTCTTTACATACCTTTTGTTATCAAAGTTATTCTAAAAACTAAGATACTGACAATGCATTGGATTTTAAGCTGTTCTACAAGGTACATGGCTACAAAAAAGCCTGCCAAAAGATAAAATAGCATTTCATGAGAAACTTTATTCAATTGTAATCCATGTCTCATGTGTGTTTGCAAGAGAAAGTGTGACCAATTCAGCCTTGTCTATGCAGTTTGAAAAGAGTGCACCCAAAGAAAGAGACAGCTGTCTGCAATGTCCAGCTCATTCTTGCAGCTTAGGATTGAGGGAAAAGAACAAAGCCTTGATAACGACCCATAACAAATCCAAAGGCGCACTATTCTTTTAGGGTTACCCAATTCATATTAGCCACTTTCCCACCTCGATCTTCATTGTCCATCTATTAATAATTTGAGCTTTATTAGATGGACGACCAACTTGTCTTAACACGAGTCAAAAGGAAAGGAAAAAATATGACAATACCATGATGTTGATTGCACGTATATGTTATTATATGTACAATTAACAATTAAGATATGTTTATATATATATATAAAGATCATTGCAATATTACTGTAATAATTTCGACACAAACTTCACTGGGAAAAAAATAGTAATGCCCTTTGTTTTAGAATTTAGAAGTACTTGCAATACCTGTCCCATTGTGACCTTGACCTGAATTTCGGAATGTTTAATACATTAGTCAAAATGAAAAACGTGTCAATTGTCAAGCTTATCGGCTAATCTCTTTAAGCAGAATGCTTAAACAAAGTGGAGAACAAGAAAATTCAATACTCTGTAATACCCTTAATTTGCAAGTCATTTATTTTAGCAAGGAAAATACTTTGGATTATATGTTTGCATCATCCGGAACATCAAAGGGGCAAGAATGAATAATAATAATAATAATAATAATAATAATAATAATGGAATCCTATGATAGTTTTATATTCTATTTAAAGCATCTAATGCTGCTGTTGTTTCTTTGATGCCTGCCTTATTCAATGAGGCTGGCATTCAATTGTAGAAACTACCACATCAAGAAAATTTAAAATATGGAGGGGATTACTTGACTTGGTCTGCTCAGCAACATGCAAAGTTAATTAGCCATGAATAAACTAAACATGATTAATTTCCCTTAACAAACCAATCGAATGATTGGAAGATAAGCATGCGTAGCTCCAAGGGTCAAATTTTGTTGGATGAATGGTAAGAAACATGCAAAGTTATCACACTTTCTTCTTGGGTGGTAGTACACAATACCGCGTGAATTAGATTGATGCTTATGTACTCTCTTATGCCATAGTTGAATGAAATGCACAATACATTGGGTGCTCCTGTTCTAGCTGTCATCCCTAAAATGAAAAGCACACGCTACAACATCTCTTGCACATGGTTGTTTTTCTACAAGAGTAATTGATGAACCCCACGTCACAATATTATAGTATATGATAATTTTTATAAAAAAAAAATTCTCCATCTTCAACGTTAATATAAGCAAAGCATAAAATAGCAAACATCATTCAAGCAACGAACGCACCCACCAAAAGCAAAGAACAAAAGGCATAAGTTTTTTAGGGGTCTCCAAAAAGCTCCAACCCAGCTCTCCTCTCTCTCTCTCTCTCTGCCTGCAACAAAAGGGAAGCCAGTACCAGTTCTACAAAACTATAATGGCAGAAGAGGAGGACATGCCACCATTCTGGCTCCAACCCAACACCGGCCGCCATGGCCGCAGCCGTAGGAGCCAATTCTCTTCTATATTTCTCAATTCTGGTCTACTCCTCATCATCCTACTAGTCATAGCTTTCATTTTTGTCTCCTATGCTGTTCCTTCTTTCTTATCTTTCAGCTCCCAAGTCCTTAGACCACACTCAATCAAAAGGGGTTGGGATTCACTCAATCTAGTGTTAGTCCTATTTGCAATTGTTTGTGGATTTCTTGGCAGAAACAACAACAGCAAGAAGATCAACAATCATGAAGGTACAAGTTATTATGAAGACCAGCACATAACAAATGTACAACAAGATGCACAAAGATCCTACCCATCAACCCCACATAGATGGTATGATCAGTATCATGATCGGACGGCTTATGTCAGCTTGAACAGGCTGAGAAGTTTCAGTTCTTACCCAGATCTACGCTTGGAATCCTCGTGGTTGACCAACGATGAAAGGTGGAGATTTCATGATGATACCGATCTGAACACCTACCGTTTCTCCAGCTCAGATCAGCTCCATTATGATGATGATCATCAAGAGCAACAGCAAGAGCAGAAGAAAGAAGAAGAAGAGTCCAAAGGCATTGGTGTTGATACTTATGTGATAGAAGAAAAAGAAGTTGTCTACACACCACCACCGCCACAACCTCCGTCACCACCATCACCGCCTCCGCCTCCTCCGTCAAAGACTGTGAGAAGGAAGGTGAGGAGGACATATCATGCTCCGGGCCATGAGAAGAGAAGTGTAGAAGACGAAGATTTGAACTTTAAAAACTCCTTTGTACCCCCACCATCGCCGCCGCCTCCGCCGCCGCCACCTCCGCCATTGTTCAGCAAGTACGAGAAAAGAAGAGGTAAAGATTTCTTGACTAATTTAAGGAGGAGGAAGAAAAAACAGAGGCAAAAGAGTGTTGAAAACCTTGAGAGCTTATTTAACCCGGAGCCATCAAATACATCATTTATACCACCACCATCACCGCCGCCACCTCCACCGCCGCCTCCGCCGCCACCCCATTTCCTACAAAATCTTTTCTCTTCCAATAGAGGAAAAACAAAGAAATTCCTCTCCGTGCCGCCGCCGCCGCCTCCTCCACCACGGCCCACAATTTCTTCGGCACCTCTCACAAGGGTATCAACAATAGTAGCCAAAAACACACCGCCGCCGCCGCCTCCTCCACCACCGCCAACAATTTCTTCGGCATCTCTCACAAGGGTATCAAAAATAGTAGCCAAAAACATAACGCCGCCGCCGCTGCCTGAGTGCCGTGCATCAAGAACTAAGGCCACCCAAGTGGCCCCGGTGACATTCCACGATGACAAACCACCTAAACAAGTCAAAACAAGCCGTCTCAACAGCATGGAAGAAAACGTAAATAGCGGCAATGCATCACCATTGATTCCAATTCCACCGCCGCCTCCACCGCCACCATTCAGAATGCAGCCGTGGAGGTTCTTGCTCGACGGCGACTATGTCAGAGTAGGGAGTTTCAACAGTTCACGCAGTGGATCACCGGATTTGGAAAGCCTTGAAGACCCTTCTGATAAAGAATCAAGCAGTCCAATGGCAGCCGCCGTGGACGGTGGTGGTGGTGGTGAGGTAGTAACAATGCCATTGTTTTGTCCAAGTCCCGATGTGAACACTAAAGCTGACAACTTCATTGCGAGATTCAGAGCTGGGCTAAGAATGGAGAAGGTGAATTCTGTGAAGGGTAGATCAAATCTTGGCCCAGAATGAATCTCAGGCCCTGAAGGAGAAGGCCGGCCCAACTTAGGCCTTCAATTTCTGCAAATTCTTTCCAATTTCAATCTCTCTTTCTCTCTCTCTTTTTTTTTTTTTTTTTTTTTTTGTTTTTCTCACTTTTCTTACTTGAGGATATGTTCATTTGAGTTTGGTTCTAAAGTTATATCACACATACAGGAATTCAGGAAGCTGTTAAATTATAGGATTTTATTTTGTTTGTATAGCTAATAAGGAATCAAGCTGATTCAGGATGTGTATGAATGTGTCTGGTTTTTCAAGCGGTGATGTACTTTAAAAAGAATAAACAACAACATACATATACTTTCTTTTGTTTTGGATTTTAGCTGTCCTTATTACAATTTCTGCCAGTATTTGCAGTTGAGACAGGGAGTTGGTTAAACTAATTTATATTTGTTAGTTAGTTACATGAAAGCGATACAACCTCTCAATACAAATAAAAACAACCTTAAGTTTGCATATATTTGACTATTTATTATAATTTACCATGTAAAAAATTTTGTGTAGTAAATTTCTTGATGCTAACTATTGCCTTGATGGCTAAGTGTGACACAACTCATATGACTTTAAAACTTTACTTATGTGTAACCTTAAAAGAGTGAGAGTAATGGCTTAATGGCCAAAGTAGGTAACATGGATATGCTCATCATCTTTTTATCAGAATTAAAAATATTGAGATTAAACAGTAACATAAAAATTCCTTAAAGAAATTTTTTTTTAGTCCCCCATATGAATGAAATAATGTTTTTTGAATCCCCTGATATGGATGTGAATGCCCTGCAAAATTACAGAGACGAGCTTGCAATACGCACAAGCTGCCTGCAATAATTTTTAAAAATTGTTTGTTATGCCATATTCAGCTGCTGATACCTGATCCATTCCTTCCACCCATGGCCACCTTAAAGGTACATTGTTTATACATTTAAAGCCCCATTTAGCCCTTTTTAGGGGCCTGCATCCTATAAGGAAGCGCCAAACTGTAAAGCGGCAAACAAGGGTCGAGACAGATACAAGTGAATGGATGTCCTATTATGGGTAGAATGGTGGATAGACCAGTAAGGATGCTGAGAATTTTTGTTCTGCTTATTTGGTGATTTGCACCATACAGCTTGCCTCTCACAAAAAGCCACTGGCTTGTCATGTGTTCAGGGAAAATTGGCTAATTGAGCTATCATGCCTAAAGCTCTTTTACAAACGTGCACAGTAATTGCAACTCATATAAATAATCTTATGGGCTAGCGCCCTTTACATGCTGGTTGCTTGACTAGTTCTTGAAGGCAACTTTCTTGCTTTATGCTTTGAACCCACCTTGCCTTTATTCTTACTAGCTCTATGCTTTGCTTCGAACCCATGGCAATTGAAGTGGAATGATTCGCCAATCAGCAAAATATTCTTCTACTTCACCATAATGCCTTTTCATTTCCACAAAAATGCCATCTCAAGCTAATTAGATTGGTGACTTTTTGCCTTTCGCTTTACGTTGAATTAGATTAGTAACTTAATGATACTGCTAAGGATTGATAAGCTGAGATCTTATGGCTTTTAGATTTCTTTTAGGCCACTGCCCACTCAGGTAAGCTTTTGTTGTACAAAACTTGTTCCACCTTCAAGAATTGACCTGTTATATGAGGCGTGATTGACTGAATGCTGAAGTCAATTGAAGACACCATTAATGGTAGATGGTTGTTCTATTATGATGTTCTGCAGATTCACAGCAACCATGGTGCTGCTACTTTACCTGTCATTAATGTTCCAGCTTCAATGTACCAGACATTCCCTCCAAATTCCAATTTTTTTCTGTCATGGAAGTTGGGGATAACATCTAGAGCAAGCTTTGCAACAACTTGGTTGAGTTATTTTGGTTGTAATCATATGTTTAAATTTAAAATTTTTTGAATTAGTGGAAGACTTAGCCAATCAAACAATCATTTCACTTCGTAAACTTGTATAATGTTCAAATTTGAATTATAAATTTCAAATATGTACATTAAGGCTCTTCTTTATAATAGAAACAACTTATTTCAATGAATTTATAAAAATTATATGCTAAATAAAAAACAAAAAAGTTGGTTTATTTCTTTTTCTCTCTCTCTTTTTTTTGGTCCTACTTTTGCTGTCAGTCATTGATGACCATTTGCTTTATCACTTTCACTACCAGCATTTTGGTATTAGAATAGGTTTATTTAAGAGACTTACAATTAATTAAGAAAGGAGAAAAGAGAGTATACTAGCAAATAATTGTCTGAAAATTAAAAGACTAAGAGAGAAATTCCCTAGAAACTAAAAAACGCAAGTGAATTTGATAGCTTCCTCCAATTTTTCTCCTTTCCTACCTTTTAAGTTCATTAAAAAAAACCATCCTTACTGGTTAGTAATAATAAGACTATATCTTAGAGTTTTTGACATATAGAAAGTCGCTAAAACTAGTACATAACCACCTCCTCTCCCTATCAATCCTTTTTTAGCATAAATTAAGTTACACAGCGACCAAATTGCAAAGCAATACAAAGTATTGACTTGCATTCACTTTGCAATCTCTGAAAGCATTTTCAAGAGGATAATGACTTATAAGACTGATCAAGTAAGGATAAGAAGGAAAAAGGAGGAGAAGAGGTTTAAAAAACTAAAAGCTTGTCCAATTCTCAGTCTTTAACATAAACATGTCTGCTACCATCATACCTTTAACCGTTAACCTATATCTTTCAAGATATACCATTATTGAGAGTGTGAAGCTTTAAGATAAAGTTGGATACCATAATGCTAGAATATTACTCACTAAGTTTTAAAATTCAATCTTGTTTAAGGCTTCCTGCTTATTTTTCAATTTCGTTGGCACATAAGGAAGGAAGCAACAATAAAAACCACAGAAACCTTAACAAGCATAGGTAACTGATAAGGAGTAGATGCTAGAGGAGCAGTTATTTGTTGTTGCAGTAGCCAACTCTTCCAATAATAAAAGTAACATATAGCTAGCTGAGAATAGTTACATAAACTATATGTCAGCATAACATACAACTATTTAAGAAACTTGAAAAAATCTATTACAAAAAAAGTGAAAATTAACAATAGCGATCTGACTCAAGTATAAGGAAAAGACTATGCTGTCGTTCATGCAAATACATTTATTAAATTCATACCTAAATATTCTATATGTGTTTAATGTTAGCTACAATATACTTAATGTAGGGCAACTGTTGGAAAAGGGTTGTCTATTTTACTTTTTAAAGATAATACTTGCATCATTTCAAATATTAGAGGTACCTTTCTGACCAAGGCAGGCACCTATAAGTAGTAAAACTTTTTAATTAGAAGTAAGCAAGGTATAACATTTTGCAATGGTTATGAAAGCATAGGACAATGTGCTTTAACACGAGAGATTAAAGCATTTCAACTTTATTGGTTTCAGAAGTATGGAAAGAAAGAAAGGGATTGGTGTACAGCAGCCTCCTAGAAGTTGCCAAACTCAAGTTTGTCTACTAGACTTGGCCATCTTGGTGAACAAACTAGGTGGTCATTCTGGTCTGCAACATCAAGAACAAAGAAGGAGCTATCTGTAGTCTTATGAATCTGAAAGAAAACAAGTACTATTTTATCTTTATAGACAACTTAATCAGATTTTTACCTACTTCTTCTTCTTTAAACAAAAATCAAAGGTGTTAAATATCTTTTACCAATACAAAGTATGAATTTGAGAAACAATTTGGTTTACAAATGAAGGCATTAACTCAAATAATGCCTTAAAATATGCACTTAAAAATGCGGTTAATAATCTTAGAAGCAGCCTTTTGCCATGGCATCTGTAATGAAATGGCTGAGCAGAACGGTGTGTGGCAAAGATGAGGTCTTATTGCCCCAACGGTCATACTTACAAAATAGACTCTAGGCAAAGAAAATAACAAAGTCAGCCGCATGACTCTTTGCTCGTCTCATCTCTTTAGACTTGGTTCTAAGCTTTTCTGCACCTCCTTATGGCTCAGGTATAGCATCTTCTCCTTCGTCTTTCACTCATTTTACTCGTCGATCGTTCGATTCATAATTCCAATCCATTTTTTCAGTTCCCTTATATTTATCATTTTACGCTTTCTTTTCCTGGTTGGGATTTTGTAGCAGAAGGTGGTGTTGAGGGTCCCGACCATGAATGACGATAAGATGAAGCGGAAAGAAATGAAGGCTGCTATTAATATCTACGGTATTGACCAATCAAAGCCTTCTGATTCCTTTGGTCCTTCTGAAAAAGAAAAGAAAAGAAAAAAAAAACTATCAAACTATAATTATGTAGAAAACTGTAAGTTTTCCTCGGCCGGCTTGTAATATTTGAGTTTCAGGTTGGTCTCTTTTGTTGTAGATTATTAGTGGATTCTGACAAGTGACCTGTCCTGTTTCTCGGTTGCTCTACGATGTTTTGTTAGTCTTCTACTGAGATATGCTTGGTTAACAGGAGTGGAGTCGGTCGCCGTGGATCGAAAGGAACAGAAGCTCACAGTGATAGGGAATATGGACCCGCTGGCACTCGTCGCGAAGTTGAGGAAAGTGGCGAAAGTAGATATCGTTTCTATCGGTCCTGCCGAAGAAGAGAAGAAAGAGTAATTGTCCATTTCTGTTTATTTGTTTTCGTTTTCAAGCGTCTTCGTTTGAAATTATGCCAATGGATTAATACCCGAATTCTCTGTGTCCAGAAAATTAATGGCAGAAGAGAAGGCGGAGATCCTGACACCATCCTGCCCTCCTCAAACCACCATCAGTTTTTGCCAAGATCTACGCCGAGAATCTCCATGGTTGACCAGCATTGACTTAGATCAGCTTCACCATGGTCATGATCAAGAAAAAGAAGTTGTGCAACAACAGCGGCTGCCGCCTCGTCATCAGCTGCCACTACCACGAAGTCGCTCATTGGCAAGACTCCGTAAAAACCTCAAATTGAAGAAGCGTCGGGATACAGAAAATGTAGTAGCTCCAAGTATTGAAAGTGGGACAGATCAACATCGAAGCAGAGCATTACCACTACGAACAGAACCAGAGATTGCCAATCTTCAACAAGAGCCTATGCAAGGTGGTACACTTTCTTCTTTGAGACAAGCTGATGGGCCGTCTGAAATGCCGCCCGAGGCTACAACTCAAAATCAAAGGATACTTATGGAAGGCATTACGGGACTGACTGAGCCACCTGAACGTCATGAAGATCTATCTGATTATGAAGAATCAAGTGATCCAAAGGGATTGTTTCCTCCAAGTCCTGGTATGAAGGGAAGATTTGAAATGTTAATTGAAAATTTTAAATATCTTTTGATGATGCAGAGGATCCATTCTTTGATGGTTGGATCAAATATTTGGCTGGTGCAAATTCCCTTTCAATTTCAGTTGTGTTAATTCCTTAATTTTCCCCATTCTGGGGAGGATCTGCTTATTGAGTTTGCTTGGCATACAGATAATAGTTACATTACGCATATAGGAATATGGGAAGCGTTGGGTCATGGATTTTTTATTTTTTGTTTATACAGTTCTTTAAGAATCAAGATGCATTCATTTGTTTATTCTTTTGATTTTAGTAGATTGGAGGATGCTGGAGATAGTCGGAATCGTGTTAACCATAAGGAGAGGGGAAGGATCAACCTAAATAATGTCATTTGAATAGTTTTGATTATCTATGAAGGCTATGCCTGCCAAAAAGCATGGATAGAATCTAGTATTGCACATGATATAATGAAAATGTTCCACTGTCAGTTAATAAAATTTCATTAGTAAAGGTATTGACATTTCCTATTACTATTCAAGTATGTTATATTTGACATTAGAGAGGCTGTCAACTCATTTATCTTATGTAATGTTTTACCTGCATATGATGCTGTATACTCTCATCTTTATTTTGGTGATCTTTCTGATTTTCCAATTCTTTGAGCTTTTTTTGCTTGCCAGCCTATTGCTAATTAAGCCATGTATCTGTGTAGGACGTGGAAAAAGCCTCAAATTGGAGAAACCTCGGGATACAGAAAATGAAGTAGCTCCAAGTAATGAAACTGGGACAGATCAACATCAAAGCAGAGCATTACCACTAGAAACTGAACCAGAGATTGCCAATATTAAACAAGAGCATATGCAAGGTGGTACACTTTCTTCTTTGAGACAAACTGATGGGCTATCTGAAATGTTGCCTGAGGCTACAACTCAAAATCAAAGGATACTTATGCAACGTGGTATGCGAATGACTACGCCACCTGAATGTGAGGAATGGGAGAGATCTATAGAAATTTATTTGATGGATAATGAATTTTCTGAGTTACCTGAGACTTTGAGGTGCCCTGTGCTTAAAGTGCTATTCCTCAGTAGAAACTCGAGATTAAGAAAAATTCCTGAGTCATTTTTCGACAACATGCCTGCTCTTCAGATTCTAGACATATCCAGAACTCGCATAAAGTCCTTGCCAAAGTCTCTTTTTCAGTTGAACAACCTCAAAAGGCTCTTTCTAAAGTACTGTGAACTTTTAATGAAGTTGCAGCCGGAGATTGGAAAACTCAGGAATCTCGAGATACTTGATCTTGAAGGGACAAGGATCACGAGTTTGCCTAAAGAAGTTCAACATTTGACAACTTTGAAATGTTTGAAATTGTCTTTTGATGATCCTGTGAATCATAGAAAAGAGCTATCAAATGAGGTGATTCCTGGTGGTGTTTTGTCAGCCCTAGCTCAGTTAGAAGAGCTACATATTGATGTGAGTCCAGATGATAAGCGGTGGAATGCATGCGTGGTAGCTGTTGCTTCCGAAGTCTGTGGATTGACAACACTAAACACGCTTAAGTTCTACTTCCCCCAGGTGGAGCTCTTGAGCTGTTTCTACTGGTCTAACCCAGAAGGAGAGTCTCTGTCGTTGTCCCACTTCAGATTGACTGTTGGACATCACATCAAGCGCATCATGTCTCGAACCCCACACAATATAGAATTGGAGATGGAACAATATGAGAGGTGCTTGAAGTATGTAAATGGGGCAGGCGTTCCTGAAGAAATTAAGATGGTTCTTCAATTTGCAAATGCATTTTTCTTGGACCGTCATACAGATATTAAAACATTATCTGAACTTGGATGTGAAAATATGATGCAATTAATCTGGTGTATGGTAGGGGAATGCAATGAGATCAGTGCAATTATAAATGGAGATCAAATGAGATCATGTTCGTCTAGTGAGAATAACATCAGTCTCATAGCATTGAAGTATCTGCACATTTATCGCATGAAGAACTTGAGGAGCATATGGGAAGGTCGTGTTCTTGACAAGGGATTTACTTCTCTGAAAACATTGACCTTGCGCACGTGTCCACAGCTGACAACCATTTTCACACCCGAATTGCTTACAAGTTTCAGCAATTTAGAAGAACTTCTTGTTGATGATTGCCCTGTCATGACAAGCTTAGTGAGCTGTGATAATTCAGAATGTGAAGCCACCTGTTTTCTTCCAAAGTTAAAGAAGGTATCACTTCATTACTTGCCTGCATTGGCTACCATCTCCAACACCGATGGCATAAGCATGCCGCCAACAGTAGAATGGATCAGTGTTTACTATTGCCCAAAGCTTCTCTTTCTCCCAATCGACAAAGGTTATCATACTAGTCTGAAGAAAATCAAGTGCGAGAGGAGCTGGTGGGAGGCACTGCAGTGGACAAGCAAGCAGCAGCATTCTTGGGATGACATTTTTGTTCCAATTAATGCATGTGATTAGACTGGAAGACATGGACTGCGGGTATTTATGAACTAGAATATATGTAATGGACATCTGTTATGTGTTTATCTATAATTCTGTCCAATTGATGCCGATGTTTCATTAGTACATTTTGATCACTGCCGTGGACGTGTGTTGTGTGTTTATCTATGCATCTGTAACGTGTGTCCATAGTATTTATGAGCTAGAATGTATATGTTACCAAACATCTGTAATATGTTCATCTATACTTCTGTCCAATTGATCCCAATGTTTCCATGGTACATTTTGATCGCTGTGATTCCCTGTCGATATCTCCATTTTATTGTTTTAGAGCAAGATCGAAAATCACGAACATGTTGCAGACTGCAACAAGGGCACTGCCAATTGTGATGGTACTATTAAGAACTCAAAAATACCCCACATAACTTGTAGCATTGTAAGCCATATTTTTTGAAGCTTTTGTTATACAGAGAGAATTATAAGCAAAGAAATAAAGCCATCAATCACAAACGAAAATACTCTTCTTTGAGAAGAATTTTAAGGGATTAATTAAGAATGGAGGTTACAGATTCGAGTTCCAAAAATACATTCTTGATGAAAATAAAAGGTAAGTTTGATTACATTTGAATTCTTCTTTTGATCTCATAGTGCATTATGATGCCTTCGTTTTAGCTGAGAGTGGTGATTAATTTCAGTTAATTGAAATTTTTGAGTTAGCTTCACTGGTTCGCAAAATCACAACCTAAAATTTTGGTTCAATTTAGTTTTTTAGCTCACATTTCCATTAACCATATCACGAGCATCCCATCGAAAACGGCTAATATATTCAAGGAGCATGATGGCTGATTGAGCTGTCAGGCTTAAAGCTCGTTTATGGGCGTACACAGTAATTTTACTTGAAAAACTTAGGGAATCTTTGTAGACATTGCCATGAGCTAATGCCCCTTACAAGCTAGTTGCTTGACAATTTCTTGAAGGGAACTTTCTTGCTTTATGCTTTGAACCCATCTTGCCTTGATTCTGACTTGCTCTATGCTTTGCTTCAAATTCATTGCAATCGAAGGATTCGTGCGACTGGTGAAAAATTCTTCCACTTCATCAGCCTTTTCGTTGCTGCAGAACTGCGAGGTCAAGCTAATTAGATTAGAAATCTACCACACCACAAAGCTTGACAATTCAACTGCTTATACATAAATTTAGGCTTCTGCAAGCCAACACACCCAAGTTTCTGTTTGTATCTTTAATGCCAGAAATTTTGTTCTGCTTCATTATTACTCTAATGGTGCTAAATGAGTTTGATTTAGTATTTTTAAAATGGAGTACGGATATCTATCCTTTTACATTTGCAAGTATCAGGTATGCAGCTACTGCCATTAGAAACAGACTTTTTTTCCTGGTTTCCTCGTCCGCGGTTGTCTTTGACTGAATCTACAAATGCTCTTAACATGTTTCATAGGTAACATTTTTAATCAACTTGGCAAGTGTTACTTACAGGAGAGATGGTATCTCGAACGAAATGGCTGAGAAGAACTCCAGCACCATATTTGTTGTAGATGAGGTCCCAGTTCTCCTGCATTAGTGACCACACAACCATTAGATCAAAGTTAATGGTGTTTTAGAAACATTTATTAACATTTCCCAACCAATTCATTACTTAATAAATACATAAAGTTTCTTTACCTGCAACCATCTCCATGCCACTTCTCATCCTTCTAAACTTATTCCACTAAGCCCATAGATGATGTCTTGATCCCGTACCTGATGTCAACGTGAACTCAGTAGCCATAATTATCAAGGTTCTTCCGACCAGAAACAAAGTGGTGAGCAGAAATATAATACCTCATCAGAAACCAAAAAGTTCAAAACCTCTAGAACTATTTCTGGGTCTGGACAAGATGCTATGCATTCTGCATCAGGAAAAATATACACATAAAGTATTTGTGGACTTTGCCCTGAAAAGGGAATTTTTTTTTTTAGTCAAGTTGAAATGCTATCATATCTCACTTAAAATATGTTCCTTCTCTTGTGCTGAATCAGCTTCACTATAAATCTTCAGAAGTGATTCAAAGCCATTCCTATGGGTGATGCTAGTGTTCCTCATTACAACAATGTATGCAGCCTGAAACAAAAATAGGTTTCTGAATGTCTGTTTCTTAAAGTTTAGAGATGAGCAAGAAATTATCCGGACTTAAGGTTACCCTTCTTGTGTCAGCTGAAAGGAGTGATGTGTTCCTGTCATTTAACAATGCCTGAAACCGCTGCAGTGCTTCACGGTGAGTTTCATGGTGCCCGAAAGCAGCCAAAGCCCTATAGACTTCTCCTCTCAACAATGCATTTAAATGGCTCTCTCCAGGGACTGTTTCCCAACCCAATTTTCTGCATGAAGTAAAAAGCTTTTAGGGCTTTGAGCATCAATGCTGGCTCAATAAAGCTAAGAATAATCTTGAAGAACAAATGGGATTTGATGAGTTAATTAGGCTCACTAGTCATACTTACTTAGCAGCAAATAGGATGAGATCAGTGAGAAATGATTTCAACTCATTCACTAAATCTGGGATAGCATCTAGTGAGATCTCCACCAGATTGTAACACACCTGTTTAGCAGGTGAGCTAATGAGTCAGGTTGCCATAACTATTAAGGGTGATCCAAAAACATACGCACGAGCACTTACATCAATGAGCTTCAACAGTATGATGTATTCAAGCTCTCCTCTATAAGCTTCCATCAAGGAAAGCAAAGACAATAAGGGAGTTTGACAAGCCTCACAAAGAGCATACATATCATCCAAAAGCCCTGAGAGAACAAAGGAATGTTATCGTACTTGATTTTGAGCATAAAATGTCAGGAAGAGGAACAAAAAACAAAAAAACAAAAAACACAAATCCCCAAACTTGATAATTAGTATGCCTTGCACTGGAATGGATGGCATTTAAGTTCAAGTTGAAAGCAATAATCAACAGTACCAAATTTATCTGCTGCTGACAAACAATTTTTCTCTATCGCTTTCCTCTGTTTAGCTGCAAGCTTGTCTTCGTACTTTACTCTGTAGAATCCTCCCTGCTCAATGTTGACTTTGACCCATATATTTTCATGGATATTCTCTTCCTCTTCACATGATGGCAACAAATCAGATATATCCACCCTTGCAACTTTTGACTCCAACAGAAAATGTTTCTGTCTATCATAAGACCCTAGTGCCAAAGTTATTGGAACGATCCATTTTCCATCACTGTGAAAACCAGATGCTAGGAATTGCGACTGCAAGTCCCAACAATAATAAGACTTCCAAAGTTAGAATGAGAAAATATCAAGGGTACAGTTGGAAATTCTCCCCTCAACAAGTATTGGCATAAAATGAATTCTCTAATAATTGCATATTTTCTTATGGACAAAAATTGTCCTGTTCAAAAACCAAGAAATGATCTTCAGATTTAACACAGATAACTGGATGCCCTTTTTGCTTTGTCCAACTGTCCATCATTGAGTTCACTTGAACCCCAGATTCCTCTGAAAGAGCACTCCATAAATCTTCTGTCTTTGCATTACTCCAAGCATGCCTTTTCATATATACGCTCAAGGAACTCTGCTAAAACGAAGTCAAAATATTGACAGTATAATTAAATTGTGCTATTAATCTGGTTTTGCATCTAATTCATGAGGAGACGAAATGATAACATTCAGTGAACAAAATTAGTTACTCTCTTTGAACTTCACTTGATTAATGTTTTAATGAAATAAAATGTCCAAAGTAGAAACCCCTTTTGCCTAGTATAACTGTTTAGTCCAACATGATTCCACAGATTGTTGAGAAGATATGTATATCTATCAGCAGTTTACTCTCTAATGTGACAAAATAACGCAAAAAATTTCTCTCCCTTTTCTTTAATTGTTGATATGGTCTCATGCAGCCAAAAAGTGATCCAACTATTTTGTTTCTCACCTGCATGATGTGATCCCCAAGATAGCCCTGCAACATTCGAATAACAGCAGAACCCTTCTTATAGCATATGGTATCAAATATCTCAATCACTGAACGTACATGTTGTACCTCCACCTGAAATAGTGGTTGTAAAGGATGAGAGGTAAGATATATGGATGTGAAATACCCAGTGCTAGACAGGTTCCAAACAAGCAGATGCATAAATAGAGACAAACAGATAAGCAGCTATACTATGGTTGGATATCAACATCTCCATGGCAAATAAAATTATGAAGTTTTTGAAAGTCTGTAATTTAGCCAAAATGGTTAAGGAAATCTGTAGATACCATGAAAGACCATGTTACATTACACAGAGATCATCCCATGAATGAGTTTTTCATGTTTTTTACCATCCCTTACCTCTATTGGATGTGATCCTTCCAGTGCATCAATACGCAAGCCACTGGCAGTTTGTCGCAGAAACTGAGTCCATATTTTCCACTCAGGAAATAGCCTGTCTATTGCCATGTAACTAATCTGAAAATACAAAGTGAGGTGATATCATAAAGAGCCATACGTTATCTGATGCAAAGCACAAGAACTGGAAGAAAGGAAATTCAAACACTCAATTACCCATGTTGCAAAACCCTCGTTTAGCCACAAATGAGTCCACCATTCCATGGTTACAAGATTGCCAAACCATTGGTGAGCCACTTCATGCATCACAACAATGGTCAACTACAAAACAAGGAAAAGCTATTTTCATGCACATATTTTGTGTTTACAGTTGAAACAATAGTCCAATAATGCATATATAGTCAACTTGCCATTGTCACAAGGAAATCAGCAAGTAAAATTTAAGTAGGATTGGGCTAAAATTGGCAAATGAAGACATAATGAAATTAAATTCCTGCAAGACTGGTTACTTACAATTTGCTTCCTAGCAGCTGTTGATTGAAAATCGTCATAAAGCAACTCATTTTCTCGGTAAATAATCAAACCATAATTCTCCATGGCCCCACCAGAAAACTCCGGGACAGCAACCATATCTAGTTTAGGAAGTGGATAAGGCATTGAGAAGAACCTAAAAAAATCCATAAACGTGTCAATACATTGACATAAAAGTGCTGAATTTAACTACTGCAATTACTTCATTTCTGCTGACTAGGTCTTACAACTAAAATGCTTTCCTGACTGCCACAACTGAAGGTGGCAGGCTTTTCAAATATATTTGGTGGAGAGTTGGAAAGGGGTTAAAGTGTTCTAATCACAAAGAGGCACTCATGTAACCACATGGGCACTACGAGCTGCATTTTTCATTAGTTTTTCATGAGGGTGGTGTTAGAAAACAGTTTTTCCTTCCTCAAATTCAAACAAATGCTCAAATTTGAAAATATTGCAGAAGCATTTATTCTAATGTTTTCCTTTTAGAAGGACTAACTCTTATTAGTCTTTTTATGTAACATAGAAATGACACAAATTTCCTCACAAAAGAACATGATGTGGTAGTACTTACTCAGTGTATAGATCAAGTGCTTTAACAGCGATGCTTAAAGCATATCTGCCTTTATCAACTTCATCCAATGGACAGTATACACGAACTTTAATGCCTGTATTGACCATTGGTAGTATTGGCAAGAAATAAAGATATTGGCAATGCAAAGAAGATCACTTTTTAATAAGTACCATTGGCTGTTTTGTCTTCAACGTAATCAAATAATCCAATCACAATGCCCACCAAATAGGTTGATATGAGAGGAGACTCATCAAAACAAACTGTCTTAACATTCCCAACAATCTTTTCATCAATAATTGGCATGTTAGACAATGCTGTCAATGTTGGTGGGACATCTAAAGTAATTTTGAAGGTTGCCTGTGAAGAGCAGGATTGGTGATGTTAACTTCAAGGCCATACAGAAGCAGAGAAGGAAAATCTAGTCACAAATTTCAACAGATAGATACTATTTTATCATGTAAAGAATATACAGAAAAACTTGTTGGGTTTTACACCTTAAGAGCAGGTTCATCCCAACATGGAAAGCACCTCCTTGCATCCACAGCTTCAAACTGGGTGACTGCCATATTCTTCTTCTCTTTTCCTTCCGAGTAAGCACTGTTATAATTTATTATTATTATTATTATTATTATTTAAAATCCATGAAATTAAGAATAAGTTTATATCAAAATATATTACAACTTGGATCTCTTAATTTTCACTAATTTCTTTCCATAATTGATTCAACTTAGACAAAACAGTCAAATCATTCAACTGAACGAAGCCCATCATCTTAAAAAGCCAGATTAAGGTATCATTAAGAAGCTACTCTAGTCAACTGAACAAAACTATCTTGACAGCAAAAACCAATATATGGATAAGCTAATCTCAAGAAGTAACACGGAGACTTCCTCTGATAAAAAAAATTGGGCCAATAACTAAACGAAGAATGTCACATAAATTACCATCTATAGAACCCTCTCAGTTGTTCATTGAGCATGGCAGAGAACTCAATCCCCAGCACTCCATCCCCAACATCAAGCTCAACTGGGAAGATCAAAATAAGTATCTCATCATCACCATCCAAAATAACATCACATGGATGATACTGCTGCAATAACATTAATCGAAGATAGTATCAGCAACCCCACCTATAATTCCGATAAACCGATTCACCACCGAAATTAAGCAAACAAACCAAATTTTGCTTACTTTATTATGGCAGTTACTAAACAAGGCCTCATGTATGTTGAGCTCAAGAGCATTCAACACAATAAACTTGGTGGGCTCAATGATGGTTAAGTTAACCTTTATGGTGCCAGAAAAACTGCAGATTGAGAGATCAGGTTTCAGATAAAGATCATAGCGTTGAGGGACAGCAAATTTTGGCAATCTTGTTTGGCCTTTGAATTGCTCTATGTTCTGTCTGTGTTCCATTTTTTTTTTTTTTTCTCCAACACTCCCTCCCGTCAACTCGCTGAAGCAGACGAGGCTCATGAGAAATATATCAATTGATTGGTGGGGCTGTGGAGTGTTGACTGCAACTTCTCCGTTGTATTCTCTAGTAAAGACAGTGACTTGTTTGACTTTCTTGCATGTGAAAAGTAGTTTTTTTCATTTTCCAACTGTGAATGAACATCTACAGTTGTATGCCACCATAACGATCTTTCAAAGTGCTCATTATATCGATAACTACAGTTTTTTTTTTTTAATTATTATAAATTTTTTTAAACAGTAAATTTAAATTAATTTATTTTTTAAAATTTAATCAAATAAAAACTTGAAAAAATAAAAATCCCTGGACTCGGCCTATCTGAAGCCAAAGCCCAGTTTGGAAAGTTGGAGGGGTTATAGAGCCAGCGTCCTCCCAATAGACGGGCCCCTAAAGTGGAACGGCTCTGCATTGTGACGCTCGTCTGACGTTTCTGGTTTATCTCCCCCAACGGCCCCCGCTTCTGCTCCCTCTTGAAAACAATTGGATAAATCTCCTTAGCTGTAAGTTTCAAAAGCCTTGTTCTTTTTTCTGTTTTTCTTCGTTTAATCTACTAATTCTGTCCTGGGTTTCCTTCATTTAGTTCACTGGTTCTCGTTTTCTTTCAAAAAATTTGAGCTTTTTTTTTCTTTTTTTCTGGGGTTTCTGGTTATTCGTTCATGGTGATTGGTGGGTGTCTGTCTTCTGTTTGTTGATCGCATTTGCTGGGCTACTTTTCTATAATTCTTATAGTTGTATGATATGAATCTTTTTGTTTTATTATTCCAATATTGTCGAAGCATTTTGTTGGTATAAGTTGGCACCTGCAAATTGATATGTTTTTCAGCGGTACATCAAGTTTAGATCACCTGGCTTTGCTGGTCTCATGTGTTCAAGTGGATTTGCTCGTATAAATGTATTTGTTTTGCATGATTAGGCCCGGGGGCAGAGACGGGGATTGGGAAGGGAGTCTGAAAATTCTCCCTTTCGTGGATCGGGGGCAGGGGGTGGGGACATTTTCAAAGGCCAGTGGTCAGGGCGGATGCCACTCCCCTTCAACTGCCTGCCCCATTGCTATTCCTAGTTGTCAATTTGCTTATTCCAAGATGACATAATTGATTGGTAAAAATTGTGTCCAAGAGTTTCTCAATGGATATTGCTATTCTCAGGAAAAGATGGGCTGCATTAACATATATTTTAGCAATAAGCCTTTCACAATCATTGCTCAGGGAGATAATGGAGCATAAACCACGCTTATATGGCAATAAGCCAATTTAGTCAACTGAACTTAGTTTGCTTGTTTCCATGGAAAACTTATAATTAGCCTTGCTGCTGAAGGAGCAGGCTGAAAGCCTATGTTCCTGGCACCATGCACAGATTGAGGTCCTAATAACCAGTTGAAACTAATCAGCCTTTAAAATATTTTATTTTCTTCTAGTTCTCCCAATTTAAGCAAAATCTGAATTAAGCATGCATGATTTGAATAGCCTATAAGACAGGATTGATTTTATTTTTTTTCACTTGGTTTGCACTTCACTGTCATTGACTCAAAATTAATCAGTTAGAAATGACCTTAGAATCTAGAACACTCGGAATGGATTAACAATTAATAGGACAATGGTTAAATGGGGAAGCCCCTGAAACTATAATGCAGTCCTCCTCTATCAATGTTGGTTGCTTTTCAAATGGGGTTTGGTTTCTCTTTCCAGTTTCTAAAATGAGACTTTTTTTTCTTTCTTGATTCTGCAGTTGGGTTTTATTTTTCTCTTTCAAGATTCTACATTTGGGGTTTGATTTTTCCTATCAAGATTCTGCAATTGTTTCTTCTTTTTCCGCTTTGGTTCAATTCTCTTTAAAGATTCAGTTGCCCAATCTGGTTGCATTTCTATTAGATAAGCTCAGTGAACGACTATATAAAAGTACCAAAAATTAGTCCATAAATTTTATTACCATCTACCAATGATTTCTATAAAGGTTACCCAATTTTTTACTAGATTTCAAAGTTATTCTCTAAAATTTTATTTATGCATATAACGTGAACATATTTTGATTGGATCAAAATTTCTACTGATCATATTTAGCACAAGGCAAGCAGATTCTTATTTTGTACACAACTCTTCAGCTGACTTCTAATATGGAGCCTTTATTTAGTTGCTGTTTCCATGTAGGAAATTCACCACGCCAGACAGTGGGTACCATCTCAGTTTATTAAGTCATTCGAGACATTATTGTGGTTCACATCTCAAGAGGAAGAGGCATCATGAGTTTAAACCTACAGAGGTTGCGAAATCTTTCATTCTCCATAAACATTGCAACTTGCAACGTTGTCTTTTGTAATAAGCGCCTCTTGCATGAGGGTCCAGACACCTTAGAGGAGTTGTTGGATAGACACATTGTGAAGAAAGAGAAATCACTCAATGATGAAGAGGAAGAATTGCTGAATCGGCAGCGACTCACTAGCACCCAGCGAGAGGCACTGAATCTATACCGAGACATCCTGCGGGCCACCAGGTTTTTCATGTGGCCAGACTCGCGAGGCATATTGTGGAGAGATGTGTTGAGGGAAAATGCCAGGAAGGAGTTTGAAGAGGCTCGCTTTGAGAAGGATCCAGAAATTGTGACCCGGTTGCTCATCGGTGGGCGAGATGCACTGCAATCGGCTGTCGACAAGCTGGCTGAGAAGCACAGGCAGCAAATTGAGAAAGAACGTGGTGGCAGCAGCAGCAGCAACAGCAGGGATCGCAGCTGACTGAGCTTCTATTTATATAAATTTTGATTCTTTTTCTTATTTACTTAATTAAAATTGAAGGAAGGTGTATAATTATGTTTGTATTCATTTGTAATTTATCAAATGCGTTTGGAATTCTTGATAATTGCAACGAACATTGGCAATTGTCACAGGGCCAATGCTTTCACGGGTTTATTAAGGGACTGACAGCAATCCTATGTCTTTTTGGTGGTTGCCAAGAAATCAGGAGATACATGAAAGTACAGACACCACAAATTTGATTGTAATTCCATACTGATTAACTTTGCTTTTGTTATGCCCCTGTACTTCTTTTGGCATATTTCTCTAATGTAATTTGTGTTCTTATGCTGTTAGTCCTTTGGCAAACAGCAGATATTTACCAAGCTAATGATAAAATGATTTGATTGCTACATGTCTCGCAACAGGGAATAAGCATAATGGATGTTGTTATTTTGAGGAGGAGAAAAACAAAAAAAACAAAAAAACTAGGTTTAATCAGTAACCAAAAATTTAAGAGTCTCTGCTAAATTTGATACAAAACATAAAAGGTGATGACTTGAATCTATTAACATGGTTATAATACACTACCTGTTACTCCATTCATCAAGCTATTGAGAAGCCGAATAGAGGTCCAAAAATCTTATCTACACGTTTGATAACAGGAAAAACAATTTTTTCGTGGACAAACTTGAAGAGTCCAACGCAAGCGACACCATTCAAATTTTCATCATCTTCTTCTTCTTCATGTACTTCAACCTCTTTCCAATAAGCCCTTACTCCATCTTCTTTAAATTGGGGTTTCTTGAGCTTAATGTATCGCTTCTTCAACAACTTATTAGGTTGTGGCATAGTTGGAGTTGGCCATGAACGTAATTGCATGACATCATTCAATGAGACCAATTTGGGTGATTTTGTGTCGACCATATTCGTATTTAAAAAATTGAATTGCATGGATAACTAACTTCATCAGCTTTGTGATTAGTGTATTTATATAGAGACCCCATTGTGATTAAACTTGAATCCTAATTGCATTACAGCCATGAATGCTTTAGCTAGTCGGACCACGACACAGAGTCTAATGAGAAAACGTTACCTTTTAAAGGCCCACGTTAATTTCCCTAGAAGTTAACGACATGGGTTTATAAGTAATACGACATTGAAAATTTATCTTTAAGAACGACACCATTGTACGATGTCGTTTTTTAAGGTTCAGTCGCCGGCCTTAGTTTCTGTTAATTTTTTTTTTTTGTTATTATCCCTTGTTTGGTCCCCTTGCCACGACGTCGTTCCTTACATGTTACCGCCACTTCCAGCAGCAGCAAAGCTCCCATCTTAGGCCCCCCTAAAAGCGAACCCAGCTTCTCAAAAACTGCCGCCATCACCTCCGCCGCTGCAGGTTGCCACCGGTATTGGTTTCAGTTAGTTATTCTATTTTTTTAAATTAATAATAATTCTTTGTTCCATATGGAAACTAGAAAATTTAGCATTTTGTGGTGGGTTTTCTCTTAAAGTTTGAATCTTTGGCCTCAAACCTAATCTGGGGATGAACTTGTGTAAAGGGTCTATCGGTAATCTGAGGAATTTTCCAATAGCAGCAGCTATGATTCAACAGTAGAAGCTGTTTGGAATAACCCCATCTCGTAGCCATTGGAGATTGGGGGCTGGCGCTGGTTGGCTGGCTCTAACTGTAAACTGTATGTCTCATACATGGTCATGGGTTCGAGCCCTTTTGGGCCGGAGGAGGAGGAGGAGTTTTGCTTTAGGAATCTTACTTCCAAGCTTCAGAGATTCTGGGACTCTCAGTTTCAATAAATTCCCATTTGGGCATTCCATTATTTGGCATAGTAAGTGTTTTCTTTACCTTTCCACAAGCTCTCTTTGTCATTGTCAATGTCTTATATTTCACAAAAATGCAAACTTTTATCCATGCATTGTTTCAAGCTTCAATCTTGAAATTCATAAACTGCATTTGTTCTTTGCAGGACCATCGGTTAGCTGTTCTGGCCTTTTTATTGCCAAGGATGGGAAGCATCGGCAGTTAATTCCCATCTCACGACATTCTCGAGGGTTTTGCTCGTTACTTCAGAATGAGATTCTGGAGTTGGATTCTGGTTCAAGAGATGATTTAATAACTAGTGATCTGGAGCATTCGGGTTGCAATTCTGGTGATGGTATTAGCACCAAGAAAGTTAAGGTTCTGCAACAAAAACCTCTTGACTTTACCAAGATTGACGTTGATCTGCTCCCAACTGTCATTCTTGTTGGCCGCCCAAATGTGGGAAAATCAGCTCTATTCAACAGGTCACTGTTCTCTATTGTGCCTATATATAGCCAAATTACTTAATGTGTTATTGGTTTACCACTTTGGCTATGATATTTATCAGATATACTTGTTTACTTGTTGTACATTATTTATAATTTGGTGCTACAAGCAGGTTGATTCGAAGGAGGGAGGCTCTTGTCTATAATACTCCAGCTGATCATGTTACTCGGGACATAAGAGAAGGCATTGCCAAATTGGCTGATTTGCGGTTTAGAGTGTTGGACTCAGCTGGCTTGGAAACAGAAGCAACTTCAGGATCTATACTTCACAGAACAGCGAGCATGACTGCAAATGTGTTAGCAAGGACTAAATTTGCAATATTCTTGACAGACGCAAGGTGAGTGACCTCGTGTTTTGAGTTTAGAATTTGCTTCCCAATGTGATAAATGTGATGAGAAAGTTTGATAATGAATTTGTTGTTGAGTGATGCAAGGAGTGCAAGTCATACATAACACTGAAAAACACTCATTGTTAAATTATTCAGTTCATATATAAATCAGAATTTCTAGACTTTCTTTATTTTGGGTGGGGGGAAGGAGGTGCACCAGCGGGGAGACTTGGAATAAATTGGCAAGTTTCTATGTTTAATTGGTGCAGTTATTGATTGCATGTCATCTATAATGAATCTGAATCAAATTGCTTAATAATTTGCCACTCAAAAAGTGTTGAACAATCATTCTTACTAAGCTAAATATGAATGAAATGCAGTTTCTTATGATTTGTTTAAGTTATTTGATGGCCAGGGCTGGACTACATCCGTTGGATTTAGAGGTTGGAAAATGGCTGCGGAAGTATGCCTCAAGAATCAGTCCTATAGTAGCCCTGAATAAATCTGAATCACTTTGTGATGGTACTGGCTCTATTTCTGATGTGGCTAATGAAGCCTTTGCACTCGGTTTTGGTGATCCTATTGCTATATCTGCTGAGACAGGGCTAGGCATGACGGCACTTTATGATGCTCTTCGGCCTTTGCTTGTGGATTATATGCTCCAAGTCCTGAAAAGTAAGATAATCTGACATTTTGTTGCTATGCATTGAGCCATCAATTTATGTGTTGTAATGTGTAAATGTGTATCATTATCATCGAAGATCTGCATTACTAGGAAGAATAATTTGAAAGATTTCAGAGAATTCACAAGAAGTCTTGGAAGCACCTAAGTTGCATAGCATGTTAGGTACAGAAGGATTTTGGCAAGGAAACTTCTTTGGTGACAATGGGAGAGTGAAGAAGTGTTTGGTGTAATTTCATTTTTAGCTCAAAATCAAAACCTATGATTTTCATGCTCCATATAATCAATTCTGTTAGGGTCAACTCATGCATACACATTTATGGCATGTCCTCAACATGTATCTGATGGTTTTAATGTACAAAAAAGGGTTTTATGTATGTTTATTAGAAGCAAGCAGCCTCTAGATGATGTGCTGAAACAATGTGGCATATGGGGACAAAGTAAAATTTGCAATAAGGTTATTTCTAGTTAGTTTAAGAAATCATTTTTCTTCATGCTTCATGCGGGGGAGAGAGAGAGGAGCCCTACAGCTTTCATTAAACTTCTTCAAAATCTGTTTTGTAGCGTGTGTGGCTTTTGAAAAAATTACTTCTTTTTCTGTAACAAAAATGATTTATTTATATGGTGACAGATAGCCCTATTTATGGACCTAAGCAGGATTTTAGGAAGCCATGGGCTTGGTCTCCTTACATAATTCTACCTGTACTTTTGTGAGATAGTGGCTATTGAAATATTAACAGATTGAATGATGATCTAAGAAAATTGCTTGCAGATTAACTAAATTTATATGTCATCATTATGCTCTCAGTTCTTTAACCCTGCCCAGCATTTTGACTAAAACCTAGATGATGGTAATGGGGACAATGTGCATGACATGTGCCATGACCAAGGCCTGGGTGGGAATGATGAGCCTAAGTTACCATTACAATTGGCAATTGTTGGACGACCCAATGTTGGAAAGTCAACCTTGCTTAATACCTTGCTACAAGAACAACGTGTGCTGGTGGGTCCAGAAGTTGGTTTGACTAGAGATTCTGTTAGAGCTCATTTCAAATTTCAAGGAAGAACTGTATATTTGGTGAGGATAAGAAATTACATTTTATGCTTCGTATCAAAATAACTTAATAATTTATATTTCCAGTAATGATGTGCTGATAAGAACTTAATTTGTTTCATGTTTCTGAAGTCAAAAGGGATGTTAAGGGTACCTAAAATTGGGCCCATCCATTTCCTATTCTGAGTGGGTTGAGTTCCTTAGCAGACTCAATCCCACATCATCAAAGACCAGGCTTTTTTATTATTTTTTTTATTCAATGCAAAGGCCAGGCTGTGTTTAGCAACTCAAGATATTGAGTTGAGGCAATTTGTTATTTGTGGTGCCATCACTATGAAGTGAAGTGCATTGGGTTTTTGGTACTAGATAGAATTAGTCACTGTAATTCTGCTATGTTATCTCTTCTCAGTCATGGATCAAATTGATTGGTATAAGTTTAACTCAATGCTATTTGGCATTTTTCAGGTTGACACTGCAGGTTGGTTGAAAAGAACAGGGAAGGAGAAAGGACCATCATCATTGAGTGTAATGCAATCAAGGAAGAGTTTGATGAGGGCTCATGTGATTGCTTTGGTACTTGATGCTGAAGAGGTTTGTCACATCACGTGTTCATCTGCCCCCTTTTTTTTACTTTTTTTACTTAAGGGCCTTGGGGAGGAGGGGACAACATAGTGAATGTGTTGACTTTTGAGCCTCCTGTGCCTCTGGTGGAATTTTTGATCATTTTAACCTTGCCTTGTCCTCTTCTATTGTTGCTGTATGGTAGGATTTTACCCTCTGAGGCACCCTGTAATCGTTCCACTTTATTTAAATGGAATGTAAATACATGTTGAAACGGTATCTTCAAAGGGTTATGTGCTCTCTGTTGTAGTTGTGAGACTTCTATTTACCTGATATTAATGTTTGTTGTATTTGCATGTGGTGTCAGATTGCAAATGCTAGACGAAGTATGACACATGCTGAGGTGGTTATAGCAAGAAAGGCAGTGGAAGAAGGACGTGGGTTGGTCATTATTGTGAATAAGATGGATCTTCTTAATGTAAAACAAAATTCTAGGTTACTCGAGAAGGTCAAGGAAGCTGTTCCCATAGAAATTCAGACAGTTATACCTCAGGTGTGTCCACTGTAAATTTTAATGTTGCTGTCTTGTAAATTTTTTTCTCTTGGAGAATCCTCCATTTGATTCCCTTGAATTGTATACCCCTCTTGTATATTATGGAATTGCTTAAACATATGCTAGAGAAAGGTTCATAAACACAAAGAAAGGTTCATAAATGCAAAGTTGAAGATGATGATATAGTATGCCTTCTCTTGGTATATATAAGCACTTTTAGGTGTTTTCTCAGACTGTGAATAAGCAACCTTATTAATGGGTTAGTGCTAACAATCAGTTGTTCTTAAGATAGAAGAAACCAAAGTGCATTTTAGTTTGAAAATTGAGTGATATTTTAGGCCGATTCCTTTTTGTTTTCTTTTTCCTTAACAAATATGCAATAAGCATTTGGTATCATGTCCTGGACTATGGGTTAGTTGTTCCATGTTAGATTTGCCATGATTGTCAGCATATTCTGTGTAGCCTTGAGTTGAAATTGATAATACTAGCTTTTCATCTTATCTGTTGGAGTGTGGATGCTGAAGGGATGTGCAGTTGCAATTACTTCATGCATACAATTGGGAGATGCGCAAAATATGTCTTTTTGGCTGGCCATAATCTGTGTTGCTAATAACAGGACATAAAACCTACCATGATAACAGAAAAAACAAAAAGATAGATAATATTTTGTTATGTTTACAATTATGGAGATACAAGTGGGTGTACCAGGTGATTGAGTGTTAGTGTGCTTTCAGGTGACAGGAATACCAGTTGTTTTTATTTCAGCATTAGAGGGCAGAGGTCGTACAGCTGTCATGCATCAGGTCATTGACATGTATGATAAGTGGTGTTTAAGGTTGCCCACAGCTCGGCTTAACCGTTGGTTGCGCAAAGTCAGTAGGCTTCTTTTCTTCATTTACATTTGGTAACCATCTAAATGTCCTTTTGGTAATGGAAACTTTGCCTACTTTTTTTCCTCAGATTATGAGCAGGCATTCATGGAAAGATCAAGCTGCACAGCCCAAGATCAAGTATTTCACCCAGGTAAAGGCCCGTCCACCAACATTCGTTGCCTTTACAAGCGGGAAAACGCAGCTTTCAGATACGGACCTTAGGTTTTTGACAAAGTCTTTGAAGGAAGACTTTGACTTGGGTGGAATTCCCATCCGAATTATGCAGAGGTCTGTTACCGGAAATGTTGGGGGTAGCAGGAGCAGGAGCAGGAGCAGCCAATCTACGGGCAGGATGGCTGAGAGGATCTTATCTGACAAGAGAACCGTTGCTGCTTAACATCCAAGCAAATTTACCAAATATGCAGTCATGCACTTCTACGGAGGAGCTCCAGTTGGGTGGTGTTCTCGTTGCAGCTGCTGTTAATCTTGGTGGCACAGGCACGGTTCCTCCTGTTTAATTTTTAAGGAAGCTTGTATTGGTAAGATGCAAAGTGAGGAATGTAGAGATTGTTGGCAGGTGCTGTCTGTTTAGGTTCATCAGAGCGGCACCAACTCTGTGATTCGGTTTGATATGAATTCGTTTATTTATACTAACCAACAACTCAAAGTTTAATTTTCAAAACTTAATTCAACTCGTATCTGATTACACCACCGTCTCTGCCACTGTCCACCGTCGTCTCTGAAATGGAAAATGTATGGCAACCATGGACAATGGGCTACGTTATAAAATCCTAACAATTACTGGAAAAGGCCCAGTTTTCGCACAAAAAGTCCAGAAAATGTGACCTAATATCGATCTGAGGTTCTGGAGAAACAATAATTAGTTGCAGAAATGCAGTGGGAGGGTTTAGAAACAAAAGAACTCGGGAAGCCAACTTGCTTCAGACATTATCTGTACATGCAAGCAAAGGCCTCAGCAGCACAAACCCAAGAGAAGCAGCTCACTGTAAGATTGCCCTTACGCAGTAAATAACTCGAATATTAAAAGATTGTCCAATATCATACCAAAGGTAGTTGCCATCCATCAATTGCCCCTTGCACTACTGTTGTCTATCACGCCTAAAGGTCTAGAGAAGCTTTTAGAGTTGAACGAACAAAACCAAAAAAAAAAGAATGGAGATATGGGAGAGAACAGAAACTTAGAGAGAGAATGATCATTGTATTTCTTTGGAATGAATGCTACAATAATGAGTTTAAATACACCATATTTATACATGTGGTATCTACAAGTGTGCCCCAACTTGATAATCAAAACACATTATATCATTTAAAGTTAATTATTAAATATTAACCGTAAAGGTTATTATATCAGGCTTAACCAATGATCCAAATTCGAAACAAAAGGAACAACTTTAGCATTTATTAATGGAATTACAACAAAATTCCTACAGTACTCTCCACTGTTAAAAATGCTACAAAGCATTATTTAGCCCATGAAACCTCAAACATGATAGGTCCTCCCCTCTAGGATCCTTGTCCTTAAGGTTGGAAATGTGGGAATTGTGCTGTAAGAAATGTCTAGTCCTCCCATTGGACCACTGGACTAGAACTTGTATAATCGTCTCATTACGCCTCTTCACTATAATACTATTTAGAACTGCCACAGGTTTTGCTGGTAACTGGTCATTTGATCCTTTCAATGGTGAGTGAGACATCGATTGGTGCTACTGCCCCCACTAAACATTTTAACAGAGATATATGGAAGATTGGATGGATTGATATGTGATAGCCTTAATTTGTAAGCAACCAACCATGTTTTTGCCACAATTAGAAAAAACCCATAATATTTTGAAGCCAACTTTGGATTCTTGTGAAGCGCCATTAATACTTACTTGCATGATTGAAGTTTAAGATATATTCAGTCTACCATAGAGAAAGCACGCTCAGACCTCTTATTATTTGCAAACTGTTTGGTTCTGTGTTAAACCTTAAAGTACGCTTAGACCTTTCCTTATTTGCAAACTATATGGTTTTATCTGACGCCTTAAGGAATTTATCTCTTAATAGACCATTCACATGTTGTCTCTCTTGGAGTAATGGTTCTACAATAGTCACCTTGGACCCCCCTGAGAGGTAATTTTGTGAATTAAGGAGGGGACATAACCATAAAGGGTTAGAAAGGGTGTCATCCCTAAAGAGGATTGATATATATTGTTATACCATCATTCAATTAAATGGAACCACTTGCACCACTGACAAGGTTTATGGAAGGTTATGAAATGCTGCTAAGTTTCCAAATATTGATTAAATCTCTCAGTTTCCTTTTGATTAAGGATAGCAGGTTGTGATCACGTGCAATTTCCGGCAACTTAATTATTTTTTTCTAAAATATATTGATAAAAATTATATTTTTATCAGGAACAATAGATTAAGACATTTTACGAAGTCTAAAAATCTATTTCATGACCATTTCAACAATATACATGGTAGGAAAGGATGACCGAGAGTAAGGAAATGCTTATACTTGTTGAAATAATCAATGACCGCAAGGATAACTTCATTCCCCTCTAATTTTGGTAGTCTCTTAATAAAATTCATACTGATATTTTGTCAAATTTGTATAAGAATTGATAGAGTTATAGAAACTTAGGATATTTGACATGTTTACCTTTCCACTTTTAACAAGTGTAATAGTGCTCGATAGCCCTTTGCACCTCATTTAATACTAGCAATAATATATTTACATTGTTAAGTAATCTTTAGGTTTGATGCAATTTATCTAATAATATGATAAGGCAACTCATATGAGTAATAAACTTTTCTCTTCCTTTTGAACCTCATTAAAACCTTATCTTAACAACTCATCATCTCCTTAACCCTTTAAATTCATCTTTTGGAAGGCTCAACTTAGTCCAGGAGTCCTTTAAGTCTATAATCCTTAATGAATGTTAATAATAAGTTAGAATAAAACCAAACCAAATCAAATATTTGTTTAAATTATTTCTAACTAATAAGAAGTAATCACTACTCTTTTCAAGCAAACAATAGTAAGAAACTAATGATGAAAGAACATATACTTAACTAACTAATCATATAACAGTTCCTAATTATTAGAAAGTTCCATAAAAAGGGTTACATTCTCGATAAGGGAGATTGAGGGAGAAGAAAAAATAGCAAAAAGGATACCAACAAAAACAAAAGATACACTCATAAAACTCAAAATAAATAATGATTTAAACACATTCATAAATTGTTAAGAACTGATAAGTGAGTCAGTATGCAATTGTTAAAATTAAAATAAAAATGACAACAATTTAAAAAACATTAAAGAATCACTTAACTTGCTAAAATAGTAATTATTACTTCTTCACAATCAAACTTAAACACGTTGATGCACCATAACCTTGCAAAATAGCAGACAAAGGCTAAAAACAAAAAGACGAGTAAATGAAGTAGCAAAGTAAGGAAAAGTATGCAAATTTAATCAATATTAAAGTTATAGTACCATCATTCATGACGGGCATTTGGATTAGTCTCAACTTTCATTAGATGTAATTATACTTTGAACCTCGATAAACCCTAGTAAAGTACAACGGGTCAACATGGTGTTCCAATCACACATAAAATGATCAATCACAACTCTGAAATCAATTAGCAAACATTTTAATATCCATTTATATTGATGTAATACTTTCCTAAAAAATATAAAGAAAAGTAAGGTCCTATAATATACGCCAAACATTTTGTTGTGCTAGGTCGCAATAATTTGACAACTTTACTAAAAAAAAAAATACATTAAGAGTCAAATTACTTTAATTTGATTTTATTTTGACAATTTTTACCATTTAATTTTTTACAAAAGTAGTAATAGAAATAAATCTTTAAATTATTGAGATATGATTACGAGATTACTTATAAGAAGGGAAGAAAGAATATTACATTTCAAAAGATGTTAAGTTGATGGTAATATTTATTTCTACTTGCAATGTCCTTGTACAAATGAGAAACGAATGGTAGAATAATTCCAAAACTTAGAAAATATTGTAAAATTACAAAAAAACAAAATCATGATTTAATTACTCATTACACTTGGGATTATACATAATTTCGTTACAGGGGCAAGACAATACTAATTTTTAATTCTATTTACAAAGACAGACTTTCTCAAAAGTTTCATGCATACCTGACTATTGGACATTTGAGATTTTTTTGTACTTATAAACACCTTTGTCATAAGTTTTACTCAAAGTATATAAAAAGTGAAAATAAAAAGTTTGTAATTAAATGTGATATTTGTCAACGTTATAAAAATGAATTTAGAGCATATCCTAGTTTTCTTTAACCCTTGTCTATTCTTAAAAAAATTTAGACAAATATCTCTATAAATTTTATTGAAATGCTCTTATTATTTTAAGGTAAAACAACTATTTTTATTATTATGAATCGATTGACTAAATATTTTTATTTTTATATTATTAATTATACTTATATCACTATTACTACTTAATTTTTTATTAAAAATATTATAAAGTTGCACAGTATTTTTAAATTCATTATTAAGTAACTGAGATAAAGTAATTTTTAGAATAAATTTTTTTTTTTGTAAATAATACAATTAAATATGAGTATCATTTATCATGAATAGACAAACTAAAATAGTTAATAAGTGTTTAAAGAACTACATTTACTATTTTATGGGTGACACGATAAAGAACTAAATGAAATGATTTTCTTAAATTAGATAGTAGTATAATATCACTTATCATTTTTTAACTAATATATCTTTATTTAAAGTTATTTACGGTTAAACTTCATCAACCCTGTGTTTCTCACGTAGACTAACTTAACAGAGAGTTATAAGATAAAGATAAGTTGATTTGACCTCTAAAAAATAATACTTGAATTTTTCGTAAGAAATTGGTTATCTTAAATTTCAACAATATCTACAATTCTCAATCAGAATTCGCTCATCCATAAAATTATTTTCTTTTAAACACATTAGTTATGTTACTTATTGTCTTTACTTATCAGCAAAATGTAAAATATATTTTGTCTTTCAAGTTTTTTACTTAAAAAGGGAAGTGAAGGAGCATTTGGTTGCATTATTTTTATAAGAGGTTATTTAGCCGGTGGTCATCTTGGATTGATATATTGCCAAAAGTAAAAATTAAACTATTACTTAAATTTTTATTTAATAATTTAATATCATTATTAAAGAATTAATATAATAATTTTACTATTTTTTTAGAATAATATTTAAAATTTATTATTAATTTTTTTAAAAAATAAGAAAGTAAGATGAAATAAAAAAATTTCCTTAATTTATGTAATAATAAAATTTTTCTTAATTTCGTACACATGTATGTATATAAAAAATATGACTTATAATTACAAATAATAAAAAATATATCGAAGATTTTCTAATTATTTGAACATTGATTCGTCCAAATAATGTTTAGAGAGGTTGAACAGCTAAAATATAATTAATTTTTTATTTTTTAATATATATATATATATATATATATATATATATATATATTTATTTATTTTTTATTTTTTTTTGGATCCCTAGTTTCCACGGTATCCTTTTACCATCTCCCCCTTTCCTTTGACCATCTAACATGCTTCTTATAACGGGATTGATGTGCCTTAAACGCTACACTGCGATAGACAGATTAATATCCACACTGATTAGCATTGTTATTGGTTAAAGTGCCGCCGCTGCTGAGATGAATATCCAACGACAAGTGCAGCCCAAATGTTCCGCAAATGGATTTGGTCATGGGAGGGCAGAGAGAGAAGGGGGCGTAAGTTTGGAAAACAAGTTGAAATCTGGAAAATCAAATCTGATCAAGTCAAGCAGTACAGGTGGGCTTCTTTTTCCCAACTTGTTTTCAGCTCTGGATTATGCATTCTTTTTTATAGATACGGTATTGGTTAGGTGCGGTTGCTGGTGTCCAAGCTGGAGTTCATGGAAGCCCTTCATGTGATCGGATAGTGTACGTGGCAACGTGTCTTATTGGGCATCCTGTTGAAGTCCAGCTGAAAAATGGATCCATATATTCTGGAACATGTTACACCACGAATTTGGAAAAAGAATTTGGTAATATTTTGTGTATGTCAGTTTTAAGAGGACGTATTTTTGTTGATGCTGGAACGTAGTAACATTCACATGTTTGATTCTTTCAGCTATCATTTTGAAAATGGCTCGCATGACGAAGGATGTCTCGCATTGGGGACAGAAAGCTGAATCTGTTAGCGTGGCTCCTTCCAAGACTTTAATTATACCCGGCAAAGATGTTGTGCAAGTTATAGCAAAGGTTTTCCTACGGGTCGCTTTAGAATTTCGCTGTTTTAAATACGAATCTAGAAAGTTAAGTTGTTGACAAGAGGGTTAGTGGAGGAAGGTTGGTCGGTGAGTAAACAGTTGGCCAGAAACAGGAATTGTGGGCATTTTAGTTAGCGGGTTGTTGCCTGGGATGAATTTAAGTTGGCACTGATTGTGTGGTCCTAATTTTTTTGGGTTCCAGGATGTCACTGTAACCATGGATGGGATTTCCAGTGAGCTCCAACGTGAGAAACAGCAGGAGCTTTTTCTTGACTCCTTTCTATCACAATCCCGTCAGATTGAAGCAGAGAGGGAGCTGGAACCTTGGGTCCCTGATGAAGATGATCCACAATGCCCTGAACTAGAAAATATATTTGATGGTCCTCGGAATAGGTTGTTACAATATACATTTCTTTCCCCAGATCTCTTGGTAATTGTTCTACTGTTTTGAATTGTATCTCTTCTCTAGTTTAGTAGGATCAGTTGTGACTGATTTTTGTAGTTGCTGATTGCTGCCTGCAGTTGGGCGAACCAACTTATTTTATTTTATTTTGTTTTCTCATAAATCTGATACTTTTTTCCATGTTTATGGATAGATTATTTAGATTCTTCTTCGGATATTTTATGAAATTCTTGCAAGATTTCTTTTTAATAAAGCATTCTGAGTACTATTCAGATTGTACAATTACGGTAGTCTGGTTTTTCTGAGGGTTATAGTACTTTATTTATATATTTATTTTTGCTTCTTTCTGGTTCCATTTTAAGTTGATTGGCTTCTGGCAAACAAACATAGAAACCCTAATTAATTTGCTCAGTGAAAGACACAGCTTGAAGTTGTTGAAGTAACTTAATTTTCAGCCTACAAAATGGACCTTGTTGTCTCATTGATATTCAGTATTGGTGTGTTGGTAAAAATTGTGACTTTCTTGTACCCTACCATGTATGCTTTGGGTGGAGGATGGTAAATGGGATGATTTTGCTGAGATATGGGGAAAGAAGGTACTTTTGTGTCCATTAACAATCAGCAGAAATAGAATTATATTCTTGCCTTCCTCCACTCTCCCTTAAAAAGGGAAAAAAGGGAGGAAAAATGTAACCAACTTTCTTTCATATTCTTATGCTGTTCACTAGTTGCGAATTGATAGTTATTTTCCAGTGATATGATGTTGCTATTGCAATGTCTGTATTAGGGGCTGGGATCAGTTTGCAGCAAATAAAAAGTTATTTGGTGTAGAAAGTACCTTTGATGAGGAACTTTATACTACAAAGCTGGAAAGGGGTCCTCTCACTATAGAGTTGGAGAGGGAAGCAATGAGAATAGCAAGGGAAATTGTAGGTGAAGAAACAGAAGACCTTCATTTAGCAGAGGTGAAGTTGTCCAATTGTTATTATCTCTTTCTTGTTTTATTTGACTTGTAATTTGTGATTTCTTAAATGTCAATTTGCTCAACAGGAAAGAGGCAAGCAGCTTCATGAAGATTTTGACATTGATGAGGAGACCAGATTCTCTTCAGTTTATCGAGGGGGAAGGGTCGATGATAGTGGATATGATGATGTTGAGGATATATTTTTGGATTCACACAACATTGAAACTTTTGGAGATATGAATTCTTCTTCCACTACAAATTGTCTTGATTTGTCCCATGAGAAAAACAACGATGTGGCTCGAGTGCTGTCAAGCTCTTCCTTGGTATGTACCCTTTGACTTATTTCTGTAAAATTGAAGTGATTGCAGTTAACAATTGATTTGAATAGTATGCTTGTCTATGATGAGTTTTGTTTTATGAACTTTATGGCCTTTCTTTGAAAGGCTATGTAGGCTACTGTATAATCTTTGGCTGTTAGGCCTCATATAACCTCTTAGCTTGTCCTTTTTAATCTCCTGATGAGGATATTACTTGGTGTCAGATTTTAACAAAAAGCCTGCAACTGTCATCTAGAAATTAATGGCTGTGTTTGGAACTAATGGGAATAGAGTTACAAGAGTCTATGAGAAATGTCTTTTAACGTATTATGATTTTAACAATTGTATGTTCATCTTCATAGAATCTTTTACACTCTTATGATTTATTTTCCCCATCAAATAAGATACTGGTACTATATCCCTCTAATTCATGATCAGATATCAAGCATCTCAACCACCAAGCAAAGAGGGTTTCCTATCATTATGATTTATTTTAGGTTTTATAAATCTTCGTAAAATATTTTAGACTATATTGAGAGTACGGGTTCTTTATATTTTTTTAATTTTAAGCATGGTTTGTTTAGAATAACTGTTAATAATGAGAGACTAAAGGGTGAAAAAGATAATAAAAAAGGCCAACTTTCAATTAAACCTTCACAAGGTTGATAGAATCCACCAGAGAAATAAATAAATAAATAACTCTCAAAAGAGAACTTTGTTTGATTGATCATTCATTAATAAATTCCATTACAACAATAAGTCTTAAGACCAATCCCATTTATACTAGTTTGTAACTGTCCTCTTAAATATAGATTGTTAACGGATAACAGGACAAATAAACATGAATAGTGAAATCCCTAAACTTAGTCTAAAGTCACCTATTCTAATAATATCCTGGACTACTAAATACCCTAAAATAACTTAGTAATCTATAAACTACTATAATTTATGAATAATAGAAATTACAACAAAAAATGACAAATGATAAAAATTAGTTTTCATGTGTTGTCCTACCCAACTTCAGTACACAAATGTTGAGCATATCTGATTAATCTGTAGCTTGTTTTAATAGAAAATGAAGGGAATCTAAGCTGGAATACCGAACCAAAATGAAGATTGATGGAACTAATATAGAATGGTCTAAGAAAAAATAAAATGCCAATCTCTTTACTTGTATGCCACGAAATTTTGAAGTAATCAAAGGCTAAATAGTGCAATCATTGAAGCAAATTAAGCACAAAGTACACCTTTATCATTAGGTTATGTGCTTGTTATACATTATGCTGTATGAGTTGAAGCAAAGACTCTTATTGTGTTGTTTTTACTACCATTTTCTGTTTTTATGATGTGCATATGTATCTGCTTGGGCTGATACCAGATGGTTGGTGATATTAGTGTCATTAATATTCCACAAAACGACAAACTAAGTTTGTCTCTCTTGATATTCAGGATGAGGCAGAGTGTTCTCAATCAAGTGCAAGTGTTGCTTTGTATCCTTCAGGTTCTTATGATCATGCAGACAGTGAAAGCAGGTTATTATTAATTTGCTGATTATTTTTGTTCTGCCAAGAGAAATTGATGAAGTTTTATCTTTCCCTTTTTTTTTTTTTTTCTTCTTTCGGGTTTAGAGTTCTAAGAAGTTTCTAAATTCAAAATCTGGAAATTACAGGATGCAGGACAGTTTGCATGGCGAACATAGAGGAAGTGACAGCAATACAGAGATACCAGAAGATGAGGTGGTAAGCTAAACTTTAGTAAATTTTGCAACTTTTCCAGGGGGCAGTGGAAGGTCTCATCATTGCTCTTGGTTGTGTCACTTCTAACGCCTTTCCTCCCTTTTTTTTTTTCTCTTTTCCACTTTTATCTCTTCTTATCAGAAGCAAATGACTGCAGATTCTCCATTGTTAGAATGCAAGGGTGAGGATTATTTTTAATTGCTTTTGTTTACTTGTTGGGTAGAGTTGGAACATTAAAATCTTTCCATTTAGTTATGGCCTTATGGGTACACTGTGCCTGGCATACTTGTTTTCTATCAGACTCATATACCTAATCCCTCAATGCAATAGATTTACAGAAAAACACAGGATGTTACATTTATGCCACATATAAATAGTGAATACCTTTTGGGTATCATCCTTATCAGTCTAAGGCATGTATGATTGTTTCCCTTTAGATTCACAGTCATCAATAACTAGCAAGAAAGATGGCTCTGAAAAAGGAAGACTATTGTCTAATGCCACTGCTGCTCCATTCCATGTTTCTTCACAATGTCATGGGAGGGCAAGCTTGCCTGGTGAACCTTCAGAGGGTGCAGTACCTGGCAAAGGACTCAGAGAAATGCAATCTGTAAACTCTTGTGGTGGATCTGGTAGCTCTACATCTTCAAATTCAGACTGTCTAGGCGCAGTTTCAGCTTCTAGTGGTCCTGGTTTATCACCGAGTTCATCTGTGGGTTCATTATCTTCTGAGAAGTCAACTCTTAATCCCCATGCAAAGGTCTGATTGAGATATAGTGTATGCTTTGATCTGTTTGAGTAACATGAGCACACAACACGTGTTACTTGTTGTGTAGGTGGATACCATGTTTGGTAATATATTTGCTGAATCTTCTTTAACATGGACTGATTTCTGTGATGCTTGTTTTCTTCTCTGTCATAATGTGGTTGTCAGGAATTCAAACTTAATCCTAATGCAAAGAGCTTTACCCCTTCTCAAGCGCCTCCTGTTAGGCCACTTTCCCCTGTATCTGATGGTTCGTTCTATTTTCCAAGTGCTGTTTCTGGTCTAGCGCCTCTGCATGGCATGCCTATGGGCATTGGGGTAGGTATTAGCAATAGAACTTTCTTTTCTTTGCCTGGGGTTCAGTTGGCAACAATTGAAAATTTTCTTTCAGTTGGCCATTTGTTCATAGAATCTATTGCCGTGATGATTTGTTGACTGTTAATTTTTCATTTATATAAACAACTATAAGTTACTATTGGATACCTGTACCTGTTCATTGCTTCTAACATTGCTTTTTAAAATGATGCCTAACTTCTTAGAATTCTGCAGATGGGACCCTCATTTACTGGACACCAACCTGTTATATTTAATCCACAGGTTGCACCATTGCAAGCACCACAAGCTTATTTTCATCCTGGTGGACCTCAGGTAGGACATCACTTGAAACTTGTATTTGGGACCATGGTGGTGTCCTTTGAGTGATCATTTCAGAAGTACTAATTTAATTTCAGCATGGGCAGCAAATGCTTCTGGGCCATCCTAGGCAAGCGTTGTACATGCCAAGCTACCAACCTGTAAGCAATGCTTATTTTTTCACATAGGCAACTGCATTTTATTGCTTAGGGGGCCTTGTTGTCCATGTAGGACAACAAATGTTAACATGTTACTCGTAGTTGTCACATAATCCTGTTGGATTGGAATTCTATGTTCTCCAACGTTGCATAAAACTGAAATGTGGTTCAGACAATTTGCCATTCGAGGCAATTCCTATCAACCACTCAAACTAACAGGGTTCTGGAAATATATTCTCATTTCCACTTTTATTCTGTGGATCTACAGGAAATGCCTTACAGAGGGAGGGAGTTATAGTCAGCTGATTATTGGCAGTTTAATAAACTTCTGAGAGGCTGCGCAGTACAATTTTCTCGGATTCTGAACCCACCAGCCCGTAAAGATGTTACCTTTTCCTGATCCCCATTTATGTTCCTGGGGAGGCTGACTTGTTCTGGGTGGCGAGATTCCCGTAACCCATTTGGTTTCTCATTCATACCAGACAAGATTTCTTCAACTTTTTCCTTGAAGTATGGACTTTGATTTAACTCTTTGATTATATTATAAAGTAGTTTGGATTAAATTAAGTTGTCGTCATCATTTTCGTTTATCCTCACCCATGCGCCCTACTCTAAAAGTGATGGCCCCAGTGTACGAGGCTCACTATGGGGTTTAAGAAGAGTTCGATGTGTGCAAGCTCCCCAATCTCTGTTCTTCCAGAGAGGTTGGTTTCATGACCTGCAGATTTTTGATCTCTCGGTTGCAATGAAGCAACGCCACGGCTCATCTTTCTTTGCCAGTTCCTCAATTTGCGTAATCCAAGTTGTGAGGACATCAGGAGAGGTGTTGGTATTAAATGGGTTATTCATTTTAATCTCTTACCTGACCTCAAGATTCTTTTGGGAAGATTCTAAAGCTCTATTTGGGGCATCGTTGGTTGAATCTAGTGAGTCTGTTATTGTCTCAACAAATGAAATATGCAATATCTGTGTTAGGGAGTTGACAATTCTAAGAACTTCCAAGAAACTCAAAATAGATTTGTTATAGATATGATGATCCTGCGGTGTATAAATTGTTCATTTAGGAATGTTTGGGAATAAAGGCATCGTTATTGTTCACCATAAGGTGGATGCTGAGGTAATGGTCATTAGGCCTTGACTATATTTAGATTAATTAATTAGAGGATTAGCGGAAACCGAGGTGCTTCTTGATAAGATTAAGGGAGATTAAGACTTTTTTTTTTTTTTTTTATTTGTAACCCCTTTTGTTTTTCTTTTTTTTTTTTTAATTTAGGATTTGATTCTTAGTTTTTTCAAACAAAATAAAATGTTAATTAGAGATTGATAATGTAGAGCTTCTAGACCAAGATAATTGAAATAATAAAAAAAAATGAATAGTATTTTAATGAAATATGCTATTTATATATTTTTTTTTAAAAAAATTCATTGAGAAGGGAAAAGAAACTTGTTCTAGTATTTCACAAAAAAAAAAGAAAAAAAGAAAAAAAAGAAAAGAGGTTATTGTTGGGATTGAATTTCATTATGATTATGAATTAGGTTATCCAACTTCAAGGCAGTGAATTCAAAGACTTAAAAGCACTAACAGATAACCCTGGTGGCACTAAAACAATCGTATTAAAGAATTGTAATAATTATAACCTTCAAGTCAAATAATACTAAACTCGAGAAGTTTATCCTTCTAATTATTGTGCTTCCGAGGTTGGCAAACTCATTAGTAGAAATATACACTCAAATTTGAGATTATCTTCGAAACAAAGTTTGACCAATTAATTATTACACCAATCTCATGTCTAAACAAAATATATATATATAATTAACATTAAGAATTGGGAATTCTTCAGTAAAGATTTTTCTGAAACTAAATTCCTTTTTTTTTTTTTAACTAATTATGCCAATCGTAGTCTCAAACACAAAAGAAAAGAATATTAGAGTACAAATATTCAATGCAAAGAGGGGCCAGGGAGGGGGGAAATCAAATAATTTATGTTGTTATATATGAAGCAACCCCACACAATTACTTACAATTGATGAGGCAAACGACAATTTTGCAGGAGACTGAGTAAATAAACTTTTGTAAGTACATAAATGCATAACTACTACCGAGTTATGTATTTAATATCTATATATAAATTAATCATATATATATATATATATATATATACTGTCTCTTATACACATCTAGATGTGTATAAGAGACAGGTAAAGATTTTTCTGAAACTAAATTCCTTTTTTTTTTTTAACTAATTATGCCAATCGTAGTCTCAAACACAAAAGAAAAGAATATTAGAGTACAAATATTCAATGCAACGAGGGGCCAGGGAGGGGGGAAATCAAATAATTTATGTTGTTATATATGAAGCACCCCCACACAATTACTTACAATTGATGAGGCAAACGACAATTTTGCAGGAGACTGAGTAAATAAACTTTTGTAAGTACATAAATGCATAACTACTACCGAGTTATGTATTTAATATATATATATAAATTAAACATATATATATATATATATGTTTGTGTGTGTGGAAAAGGAAAAAAAAAATAAAAAAGGCCAAAGAAATAAGCTATGTTGATTAGTTAATATGAGTTTTATTCAGAAATAAAATAATGTATGAGTTGAAGACAATACATAATAATAATAATAATAATAATAATAATGAAAGGTGGTGGTCATGGTATTGTTACTGTGTAGAGAGAGAGAGAGAGATTATTGAAGATTTAAGCAGGTTGGAGACTTAGCACCAAAGACAAGACCAAAAGACAGACAGAGACAGAGAGATCGTGGAAGATGTCAGCAGGTTTGAGACTTAACACCGAAGACAAGACCAAAAGACAGAGAGAGAGACATTGTGGAAGATGTAAGCAGGTTTGAGACTTAACACCAAAGACTAGACCGAGAGAGAGAGAGAGAGAGAAAGAGAGATGTTTATGGGCTGAGAAGGAGGGAATTGCGCATAAAACAAAGTTAACATCACTACCCAACTCTTTCTTCTCAGTACTTTTCCAAACTTCCAAAGGTTCTCTCCCTCTCCCTCTCTCTCTCTCTCTCTCTCTCTCTCTCTCTCTCTCTCTCTCACACGCACACACACACACAGCTTCTTCATCCTCTTCTTGGTTGGTGTATTTTGTCTATTACTGTCTTGTTTTTTTCATTAACTTTTTGAAAAATGGCCTGCTGATAAGGAATGTTTAGATATGCTAGCATTTGAAAAATAATAAGATGGTCAAAGTTTAAAAAATTCGATTTTGTGGTCTTTGGCAGGAAAAAGTTTTCTTTTTGGTGGGTTATTGATTTAGTTTTTTTTTTCTTTTCTTTTGGTGCTTATTTTCTATTTCCCTTGTTTTTCCTTGTTCTGTTATGAGATTTTGCTTCTGGGTTCTGCATGCATGATGATTTTGATTCCTATTTGACTATGGGATTTGACAAACTATTCTCTAAACCAATTCAATAAAAAGTTCCTCTTGAGCTTTTTTTTTTTTTTTCTTTTGGTTTGTTTCAAAATTTGGAAATTTATTTTCTTGTCTAAAATATCTCGGTGAATGACGTATAGTATTTTCTGTCAAGCAGTGGGACAAATTAGATTTCTTTTAGTTTATTGGGGTTTGGGCTTTTGCATTGATTGGGCAAACTGAACCTGTTTGGTTCTCCGTCTGATTAAACATGTGGGTTTAGTCCTTCTATTAACAACTTACAGGTGATGATAGTCTTAGTTCCAGTTTTTGTCTTTTATGGTTTGCATGCTTTTGATTGTTTTCATATTGGCTGTAATCTAAACATTTGATATAGAGTCCAGATAAGATATGTCCTGTGTAATAACCTCTTTTGGTGAAGAATGTCAACTTGCTAATAATTCTTTGTTCATTAGTTTGAACTTTGAACATTGACTGTGGGTTGATGGTTGTGTTGGTTCTGCCCTTCCTGTGGCGTCAGTATTATTCTTGAAAATTAAACGATACTGCTAACATTAATCATTGACAGTGGGATTAAGGGCTGCACTTGATCTTGTCCTGTTTGTGACATGAATGCTAGTATTGCAACAAAAGTTGCTCTTTGGACCTCAATTTGAACATTGACAGTGATTTTGGCTGCACTTGATGTTCTCCTTCTTTTGACATTGGTGCTGGGATTGAAATGTGAACTCATATAATATGAAATGGCTATCCATGTGTGTTCTAAAATCTGCAGTTGGTGAGGGAATCTTTTGACCAACTTTCAGATTTGAGTTATCTAATATGGGTGTGAAGAAAATGGTGTGCAATTGTGAGAATAGAGGGTATTGCTTGTGTCCAACGTTGGAAAGCTCATAAGTTGCAAACATTTTGTATCTCGTACAAAAAATACTGTGTTTCTCTTCTACAGAAGCATTTTCTTTAGAAAATTGCACTTTATTTGCTGGGTAGTGAAAGACGAGGAGGAGATGCCTAATGCTTGGCTATGCTTCTTGGGATTTCTCTATCAAAGTGAATTAGCTTCTTATGCTTTTAATGCCATAATTCTTTTGGTGCTTCCTGCTTATAAATAAAAGTGTTATGTCGGTTTCCTTACTGTTGCATTTTGTTCTATATTTTGTTAGTGGCAGATTCTAACTTGATTTCAGTGGCCAATAACTGTAGGAGTTAGATACAAGCACTGAGCGTCCTCTATCTCATCTTTGAAGATCAAGTGAGCTTCTAGTTAAAAATTGTTACACTGTTCCTGTAATTATGAAAATGCAAAACTTGTGTGAGAGAGACTCTGGTATCAGCCCTGCCTATTCGGCCTCTCCATACATTGTTGGTTGCCCATCATTGGGAAATTCTTCTGAATCAAACACTCCAAAAACATCTCCGTCCGAAAGTTTAAGCTTGACGATGGGAGTTCCACCACAGCACTTCCGTGACTCTAAGCAATTAAATTTTCAATTTCGAGACCAGGATTCATCTTCAACTCAGTCAACTGGTCAATCATATCCTGAAGTTGCTAGCATGGGAGAAGGTAACATTGCAGAACAAGAATAAATTTCTGGATAACTGCATTATTGTAATGCTATTTGTTTCTTGATGTTGGATTGCGGGATGTTTAGATTCAATTAAAAAACTAAATTCTGGCATTGTTCCTTTTCATGCTAGAAGCTTTTCATCATGCTTCGAACCTAGATACTGCCCAAAGTTTCACACACAACAAACTTCTGTGAATGCTTTAGATGATAATTTTTTATCTTATGCATGTATGTTCTGTTTTCCTGGTAAGAGGATAAAAAAAATATATGCAACACTTTGCAGTAATTGCCTGCAAGTTGGTTTTTTCTTGCAAATTTACTGAGATATGAAACAATCAACTGTTCTTGTCTTCCTAGTTTTCAGATTCTGCTTTTCCTGACTACTTTGTTGCTCAACCAAACTGGTGTCTAATTAATTCTTCTTGTACATTCATAGGATTTAATGAAACTCACAGGAGGCCTATGAGAGGTCATATGAAATCAGACACAGAATTGGGAAGTCAAGATTTTATCTTGCCCCCTTCACATATTGCCCATACCCATGCCATTGTAGGTAGATGCTTGCTTTCCTTTCTGGCTTGTGTAAGTGTTTTTTGATCTCATACTGAGGTTATTACTGCAGGCTCACATTCCGTTCCAGTATACTGAACCATACTTTGGTGGCATACTAGCTTCTTGTGGTCCACAGGCTCCAGTAAGTATTTTGTCTTGTATGATCTTGTTATTCTCTTCCCCAAACATGTTGATTTGTATTGTTGCAATGGAGTGTGCAATTTGATTGAAAAAGATACCTTGGCATTCCAAAGCATTTAGAATAACAGTTTCCATTAATTGCCTCTCTCTCTCTCTCTCTCTCTCTGATTTAAATGTTGTCAACAGTGATTAGAGTGAGAATGGTTTATTCTTATTGCATTGAGGAATTTGGTGGCTTTGACATTATAGAGAAAGGTCACATTAAGCAAACCAAGAGCATTGAAGGGTAGGTGGAAAGGTCACATTAAGCAAACCAAGAGCGTTAAAATGCAACACTGCATTTGCTTCTTCTTAATATCTGTACAGTTGAAATAACATACAGTAGAAGAGAAAGCAAATGTGTCATGCCTTGGCTACCTTGCTGTTTGGGGAACTTTGGAGTTATCATGTTGTTTTCTGGTTCAAGTTCATTTTCTTATCTCATCTATTTTCAGTACTTTTTCTGTGCAAGGTTTTATGTATTATTCAACTATAAAAAATGGAGGACACGACTTTCTGTGTGCTGCTGCAAAAACATAACTGTGATTGTACTCCGTTTTGATGATACAGGAGCCTATGAATTTTCAGCAGATTCATCATCCCAAGATGTTTGGAATGTTTCCAACACGAGTGCCACTGCCTCTTGACCTTAAAGAAGATGAACCAATTTTTGTCAATTCAAAACAGTATAATGCAATTCTCAGGAGGAGGCAATACCGGGCCAGGCTTGAGGCTCAAAACAAACTTGTCAAAATTCGGAAGGTACACAGTTTATCATTTTCCAAGTCCCATTATATTTCTGTGGCAGCTATGTTCCATGTGTTCATTTGTGGGTATATTGATAACATTCTTTTGGTATGTAACTTGGAAAATTCTTCAGCCATATCTTCATGAGTCTCGGCATCTTCATGCATTGAGGAGGGCTCGAGGTTCTGGTGGACGGTTCCTCAATGCAAAAAAGCTCGAAGAATCCTATCCTATTCCCACAAGCCATGGACTGAATGTAATGAGCTCTGCCCATCATCATTTGAATGGAACCATGTCAGAATCCGAAGTTCATCAGCCAGAAAACAGCATTGATGGTGTATCCACCACCTCTTGCTCAGACATCAAAAGTTCCTCCAACTGTGATGACATCTTCCAGCAACCGGATTTCCGGTGCTTTGGCTACCTGTCTTGCATTTCTGGGGCCAAGCATGGGCACAGGGGCAATACATCTGTCAGTGGCCAGGCATTTCCATCCTCGCGTGACAGATGAAGTCTACGGCCCATCTTGGCAGGCCATGTTTTTTCGTTGCCAAATTGGAGTGAAGAAAAACACTGCTGCCGGTTGGACGTTAGGGAAGTCATCCTTGGCTCAGTTAATTTGGTGTTTTATTGTTGTTTCATTTCCCAGCTGCATTTTGCTTCCTCAAATCAAAAACCAAATGCTAATTTGACTTTCTTTGTACTTAGTAGCGATTACAAGTAAAACCCAATTGACCTCATCACTTGTTTTGATTGTTGCAGCTTGTGTGTACTAAGACTATTTTTTTTTTTTTCCTATCATTTGGGTGCATATCTTGCCATTCTCATCATCTCTTATGTTCAATATTTGAACTCTTATGAGCAAGGCAAAGAGTCCAACAATTGCCGTTACCATCCTATACTATTCAATTCATCGAAATAACCAAAGAACGCAGAAGAAAACACCTATCCAAAATTTACCTCATTACTATGCTATAAAACATAAAATAAAGAAATCTCTACGTTTGTATTTTTTTTATTTTTTAAAGTAGATTTTTAATCTAGCATACATTATTAAGTGAAACTTATTATCACATGAACATGAATATTTTTGGCAAACAGAACAACCTCTTTTCACAATTCCGATTTACCAAACTTTTTGTTGGATTAAAAGAGAAAAAGAAATTTTAATTTTTTAAAAAATTTTCTTTCTCTATCAAGAGGCGAAAAAGAAAGTTTTTGGTCAATCCCACTTTGAAGGTCAATTGCACTTATATATATATATATATATAATTTTTTATAATTAATTGTAGCTGTTATTCTCGCTGTCACTCTAACATTAATGTCACCCATAATCCCCCCCCCCAAAAAAAAAAAACAATTACTAATCTTCTTTTACTAGAGAGAGAAATTCTAGAAAGAGAAAGAGAAACAATGGAGGGAACGGGCGCACAGTACAATCCTCGTACAGTAGAAGAGGTCTTCAAAGATTTCAAGGGCCGTCGAGCTGCATTAATTAAAGCTTTGACTACCGGTAAAAATTACTGAAAAAAGAAAAAGACTTTAAAATTTGTGTGTGTGTGTGTGTGTGTGTTTTTGGTTCTCTCTGTCTTGGGTTGCTGTTCTCAAAGTTTTCTGCTTTCTGGGTTTTGGGTTACTATGATCTTAAAGTTCTTACCTTTTTGTGTGTGTTAATTGGTGTTAAAGAGCATTAATTAAATCTCTAACTACTTTTGAAAATTGCAAAAATAAATAAATAACACAATTACCCTTTTAATTTCCTTCTTTTTTTTTTTGGTATTTTTGGTTCTCTCTTTCTTATTGGACTTTTGTTAAAGTTTTCTGCTTTCTGGGTTACTTTGAACCTTAAAGTTCTTTTCTTTGTGTGTGTTAGCTGGTTTTAAAGAGCATTGCTCATGCTTTCCTTGGCTTCTGTTTTTCGTTTCTTTGTGGTTCCTTGGCAATTTTGTAGATTTTAGAGGTGGCATTTCGTTTGGCAGTTCTTGGTTTGTATGGTTCCCGAAATGGTTGGTATAATTGGTGCCTAAGTTTGTTTTATCTGCAGTTTCTCTCTTTTTCTTTAGGTTTACCGGGAAACCCTGAAAGCGGATGGTTAAATAAGCTGTGTTTGGCTGCCGAGAAAATTTGAGGCAATGGTAGAAAATCCGTGGACCTATAATGTTATATTTGTGTGCTGGTTGACTAGAGAGAATGTTCTAATCTAAGGGGAAAAAAGAAGATGTTCAGGTTTAGTCTTATGTTTGCTTGCTTGCCTTTTTTTTTTTTTTGAAATATTTCATAAGATAAAATGATGGTGAGCCTTGCTATTGCTTAAAATGTAGGTCTCATAAGTGTTGCGGAAATAGGCTGTCTTACAAATAAGGATTAAAGTATATACATTTGATTCTTTTCTAGACCTCACATTTGATTCTTTTCTTACAATCCTAGTGAACTAGTTGAAGCAATTGAACTCTATTAATTGAATATTGAGTTCTTTTTATTGGCTTTGTGAATTTATCTATGTTTTGTTCATTTAGAGTCTAGAGAATGATGATGGTGTTCTGGCTTTGTTGTTGTTGCAGATGTTCAAGAGTTCTATCAGCAATGTGATCCAGGTGAGAGAAAGACAGATGGTGTTTTCTTCTTCAGTTTAATGTTTTTGATTCACCTAATGATGGATAATTAAATTTAGATACTTAATGATTCCTTTGGAGTATTTCCTTTTTTTTTTAATTATGGTAGATTATTCTTTGTTATTTCATTGATATGATTTTGTTTTGTACAGTAAGATGCTCTTAGATTGAATGCTTTTTTTGATATTTTCAATTTCGTGATCAGTTTTTCCTCAGGCAGCCCTTTATATGTGTGCAAACATATTGTGCCTTTATGACTTTGCCCTCATATTTATGAGTGTTTGTTGCTTTCCTGAACTTTCAGAGAAGGAGAATCTATGCTTGTATGGTCATCCTAATGAGCAGTGGGAAGTCAACTTACCTGCTGAAGAAGTACCTCCGGAGCTCCCAGAACCTGCACTTGGCATTAACTTTGCCAGAAATGGCATGCAAGAAAAGGACTGGCTATCCTTAGTAGCTGTCCATAGCGATGCATGGCTGCTTTCTGTAGCCTTCTATTTTGGTGCCAGACTGGCATTTGATAAAGCTGACAGGTAGATTGGCTTTTAATTGTGTGACTTTGCGATTGGCATCTGTTTCTCTGAACAAATGGAAAGCTTATGGGGCGCAATGGTGTGGACATACTTTTTTAAACTTATGACAGTCTATGAAAGTAGAAGTACATTTAACAGAAGTTTGGTTTTGAATGCATCTATTGTTCTTGGTCATACAAAATATGGCTTTCTTCGTATCTCTATTTGCCATGTTAGGCTTGTCTTTTGCTTGTTAAAAATCATTTTGCCCTCAAATGAGTGATCTGCAGGCGCAGAGTTTCTTGTGTGTCTAGAGTAACTGAAGGCAGTGGACTTGCACTGAGGACAAAGGCACTCTTACTCTGCAGTCATACTGTTTTCCCCGTAATTATGCTTACTTGATGATAGGTTTTGTCACAGGGATGGCATTAGATGCAAAGTTGTTTATTTGTACTAAACTCATGTGCTTTCAAAAGAGGCTCAACTTATGTAATTTGGCTTGTTGTGGACGCATGTGCTAGCCACGCTGAATAAACTTGTGGAGGATCTTTATAAGATTCTGTTATAATAAATATTCTTCACTGGTGATACAGGAAACGGCTTTTCAACATGATAAATGATCTTCAGACAATATTTGAAGTTGTGACCGGTTTTGCCAAGAAACAAACAGGGGAGAAATCATCTGTCTCAAATCACAGCAACAAATCAAAGTCTATCTCCAAAATGGTAAATGATGGCATTTTCCCCCTTCTAGTTGTATAATAGAATTTGTCTTTCTGGAATAGAATAAGCAGAGTAACTTGAGGCCGCTTCTATGTTCATAACTTTTTGCTTTTCCACACCCTGTAATTTCAAAAATTTGCATGAAGAAAGCTCTCTTTTCCACTTAACGTTTTATATGACTGAATTCTATTTTGTTTGATTACTTGGGTTATGGTGGTCTGAATATCTGCACTAACCATGATGTATATAAAAATGCTTGGATGGCTTGCAGCGAGAATCTCAGGGTAAATATATGAAAGCATCAAAGCCAAAGGATGAAGATGAGGTCATGGTTGAGGCAGGTGATGATGAGCACGGGGAGACATTGTGTGGTGCATGTGGTGAGAACTATGGAACTGATGAATTCTGGATTTGTTGCGATGTCTGTGAGAAGTGGTTCCACGGCAAGTGTGTTAAGATTACACCTGCTAAGGCCGAGCATATCAAGCAGTACAAGTGCCCATCTTGCAGCAACAAGAAAGCTCGCACTTGATATGTTGTTGAAAGTAGCTTTAGTCTGTAACTCTTTTCTTATGGGACTCCACCAGCCAACCACTTTGTTGATTGACTTACTCAGACCTACTCGTAGGGAACATGTTAATGCATTCTTGGTTTGGTAGATTGCAGTTTTCAATGTATCTATTCAGTTTCAGTTGAGTGGAAATCTTACCCTTTTGTTGTTTGAGCGTGTTTAATGATCAATTTTTTAGCTTGCAAGTCCTATCTGCATTTATATACTCTCTTGACCCTGGGCTTCTCTGATGTCTCATCTCTCTGTTATTGGTCTGTGTTGTTGATGACTGCTGCTGCAATTTCTGAACATTCACCAAAGAATTGCTCTTTTTCTGGGAGTGACCATTGAGCTATATGCGTTAGGAATAGTAGAATAGAAAATATCAGATCAGATTACAAGGATTTGTTTGATTCAGCCGCTCAAGAAAATGTGATTTTCCTCTTTGCTTGTAGCATAGATTGGTCTGATGAGCTCTTCATACATGAAAGCTTGAGTCTTTTTTTTTTTTATTTGTTTCTAGTAGGCAAGGTACAATTTGCTTTGAAGGGCAGCTTCTAAAACCACAACAGCTGAAGGCATTTTTTTGAAATTGAAAAAGCTGGGACAGAACATCACAATCATCATCTGGAGTCAAACTCCAATCACCTGAAAGTAGTGTGTGGATTGGTTATTTTGTTTTTTCCCCCCCCCACCCCCAATATGAAAGAGTCAAAAGTAAACTCACAATGGCACAATTATAATTAATAATAATAAATAGAGAATCGTGATATTATATAATATGATTAATGCTTCTCTATCATTAATATTCATCTCACATTATGTAATAAAATGAAGAATAAAAATTTACATAATCGATTTTAATTAAAATTTTATTGTCGTTATATTATTATCAAAATTTATATTTTATTTCTATGTTTGCTGTTTGCAATTTGCTTGAAGTCCGCGGTTTGACTTCCACGAGAACGGCGACGTTTCTTTCCGCACTTTTTATTTTCTTTTTCTTGGCTTCCCCTGAAAACTTCCGCCGGCATTCGATTTTTCACTGGAGGACGTCGAAGACAAGCAGACACAGAGACAGAAGGGATCAGCCGACATGTCGTACATGAAGGGAGATTTGCTATCGAGAACCAGAAAGCTCGTCAAGGGCTTAGCCAAGGCTGAGCCTGTCTGGCTTAAAGCCATGGAACGGTGACCTCACTCTCTCTTATTTTTTTGCCAGTCTTGTTGTAAAGCATGGAGCTTTGTATCCAAACGCATGGAAAGATGGGAACTTTGATTCTTTTTATTAGTTAAAGTTGCTGTCTTTTTGGGTCAAATATTGGTTTGTGGGGTGGGAGCGCATATCTACAACTGGGAAAACAGGAAATGGGGTTTTTGAGAGTTGCTCTTCATTGGTTTTGGACTGTAAATTTGGATTTGCAAGGTGGATTTATGTAAAAAAGTTGTTTTTCTTTCTTTAGTTTTGAGAGCTTTAATCCTGGTTTTTATTATAAAGGGAAGACCTCCATTGCTGCTTTAGGGTAGTGAAATTTTTTTATGGGATATGAGGATAATTGACTGTTGAATTTGTGGTGTTCATAATATTTTCTAACCAACATGTATCACATACGCTAATTGTGATGTGGCTACTTGAATCGTGTGATACCCATTTGCTCTACCTTATGTTTGTATTTGTTTTTTTGTCATCCAGAGCACCCCCAGCAACATTTCCTTGTACAGATGGAAAGATTAATCAGATCAGTCTCCCAGAGGATCCTTACATAAAGAAGTTTTTCAAGAAGCATCCGGAATCAAAATACGAGGATGCCATCAAGTATTGTTTTTTTTTGTGCTTTCATATAGCCAATCCCAATTAAATTTGGACCTTGTGCATGAGCAATAATCAAGTGATCATGTATGAAAATGAAAATTGTTTAGATGTGGTTGCTTGCTTACTTGGATGATAATTGAGGCTTGCATTTCCAGCTTTTTGTAAATTTAAGTCACAAGGAAGTGCAGTTTGGAAGGACTGTGATTAGTAATTGCATGATTTTGAAAAGTGCATTTGACATTGGTGTGTTGGAAGTGCTTTTTTTATTCTTATATAATATTGCCTGGTTGTAGATTCACTTCTCTTTTTACACTCCACTTTGAGATTTTTGTCTGACCATAGTGTTCACAGCAAAGATGCTTCTACCAATAGATCTTTCTAGCATAGAAACTGATGCACAAGAAAAATTTAACTGACTTTGCTTGTGTTTCACAGGATTTCTGCTTTCAATCCTCCTCCTGCTCGTATATTTGGTCTGCGAGTGCTTGAGTTGAAGGAGCAGGGAGTTACTGAGGATCAAGCTGTGGCTTTAGCTGATGTATGTTTATCTGTGAAAATGTTCTCTTTATTTTGTCATTGTTTTTTCCTGGGTTTATAACTATTATTTTTGTACCTTTTTTTGGGGGGGTGTCAAATGCTTAGATGGAATATCGGGGAGAGAAAAAGGAGAAAAAGAAGGCATATGCTCGATTGAAACAGATTGCTCGTCTTCAGGGGAAAAGACCTCCGCCTAACCCATTTCCAAGTGCTTTGAAGGAGATACAAGCTGAGGAGAGGAAGCATGTTCGTGACCTTGCAATTGTGAAGAGAATGAAAGAAGAAAGGGCATCTGAGGTCCAGAAAAGGGCTGCATCGTGAGCTGGGGTGGTATGATACATCAAATACAGCATCATCCATGGCTTCTGCCCCGAGTTTGATAGTTGAGCTTGGCTGCAAACCATTTGGTTTTGCTAGAGAGTAATACTTTGATTTTAGCTGTTGTTTTATATTTCATCAGTACTAAGCTTTTACTTGATTAAAAGGGCGTACTCATTGCACAAGCCAATCGCCCTTTAGCTTCAATGTGGGTGTTGATGTTTTCCACTCCTCCCTATATCTAAACAGAACCCAAAGGGACTAATTGTAGTTGTGTAAATTTAGACCAGAAGACGGATGTGCCGCATTGTTTTCCTAGAATAATTTGGTGGAAAAGTATAAACCCAAAAGACATTCCGTTTAGTCTCACTTTATATTGCAAATGCGAGTAAAGATGACATTTCATTTAATTGTGATCATTATCAGTTTATCCAAAGATTGAAACTTTCCAGGAAACCGTAAAATTACAATAACGTGATGGAACCAAAAAGCGCAAATTTGAATTTGGATCATGTTGTGCAAAGCAGCCAACTGGAAAGATTGTTTCTTTGTATCGTTTGTAACTTGAGAGAGAGAGAGGGAGAGGGAGAGAGAGAGAGCCTTGACAAAAATGGGATATGAAATCCATATGATTAAATAAACTATAATGCTATGTACATAAATGAATAATTGTTCATCATTCTTTGTCAGCTTTGCCCTATTTGTTTCTACAAAGCTACTACAAAAGCCACTCGTATGCTATAAAGTTAACTTGCCATTTTGAAGATGCCAATCTTCTGGCAACTTTTCGTTGTTGTTCGAACTAAGTCATTTCAAACATTTCCTCGTACTGACAAATGAATCCAAAAAAATGCGCATGCTACAATTGCTAGCCACATGAAGCTCTTCAACACAGGAATCAATTTAGTCCTTTGTATACTGCATAAGCTCAAACCACTGGCACAAGGAAGAGACCCAATGTTACAATCATAGCACAATATACTAATATGCCAGAACTCACAATAATCATCGTTTTCTGGGATAGTAGAGCTACCTGTCTCAGAAGATTGGCTAGAGTTCGTGGAAGAGCTTCAATGTTCCTCAAAACAATATAATAAGGGAATGGAAAAGAATCTAGGTATTTCGTGAATTTGAGCACTCTTTTTTCGCCTTCACCCACAAATGATGCTTCCTGCAGCTCGATGAAACAGACATTCAACAGAGAAATATGACATTAGAGGAACTCCTGCTTCAGTAAGTTCAGGAACATCCACATCTAGAATACAGAATTTAGGATACCATGTGGTCCATGATCGACTCTTGTGGGCTATCTAGAAGCAGAAAGGCAACCATGCGCTTCTGACTTAAGAAATCCCTAACACAGCGTTTCAACTTCTCCTGCATAAAGTAAGATTAGCAAGGAATCAATGCCTAAATAATTCAATTACTGCAGGAGAAGACTATAGTTTTTTTTTTTTTCTCCACTGATTTTCCTAGGTGGACAAAATATTTGTACCTTTTCATGGAACCGGCCATCTGCAATAATTAAGACAAGCTGTTGTAGTGGGTTCTGCCCAGAAGGAAGCCGTGCCCTGCCAACTGCGACATCCAGCATGTTGTTCAGATGCCCCAATAAATCAACTACAGGTTCATCTGCAATGGTATTCTCTTGCCTGAATGTCAATTTGGAGATTATCTGCTCCAAGTAGCAGAAGTGTGAGAAGCATCAATTTTATTAATGCACTTTGAGAAACCAAAAAAACAAAAAAAAAAAAACATAAACTGTATTTCCAAGACAAACAGAACAGAGTTAATTGTCATCTTCATATGCTTGTAATGTAGACTATATGTGATAGAGCACTAACATTGATCCCAGCTTCCCCCGTAAAAGGCTGATCAAAATCATGCAGCAACCTCACATTTCCTTTCTTTCCAAAGCTTGCAACTGCCAAGTTTCCCATTTCCAGCAGAGACATTGCACGACATACAGTCACCAAGGCTTCAACCGCAACGTCACCACAACTACTTTCAGACATACTGCGGGAATCATCCACAGCAATAACGACTTGGTAATCACGTTTGTTAGGCCAGGTTCTCCTCAACCAAATTTTATCTTTCCTGTAGTGACTTGCTATATATGGAATTACCTATGAATTTTCAGGCAGTGTAAAGTATAAGAAAAAAATAAAAATAAAGCAAGGGAACAAATCTGAGCATACTTAGAATTTTTACTCAACATAAGCACTAAACTTCAGCTTACCTTCTTCATATTTATCCGCTTGCCAGTCTTGTAGTCTCCCTGGAGCTTGCTGGCCAGCGTGGGTTCCATAACAAGACGCAATTGTTCGGCCAACTCATGGGACAATCTTGCAGTCACCGACTCATATTTTCTCCAAAGAACTGCAGAATTACTTTTGATATGATGGGAGACTTCCTCTGGGTCTGGTGCTTTTTCCATCTCATTTTCATCTACAGAAAGTTTGCTGAGCTGATGTACGCTCTCACTCAACCTCCTGATGGAGACTAAGCTCTCGGACAAATTTTCTGGCCCCAGTTCAATGTCATCATGATCATGAATTTTAGGAGACCTTTCCCTTTGGGACTTTTCAAAATCTGAAATTTGTGTCTGCTGCTCCAACTTATTTTTCACATTCGAGACACAAGGTTTAATTTGCCATCCTCCAGAACTTTGCTTCTCGATCTCCATATCGGCAGCATCATCTCTAGGAGATGCAAGACCATCCTCATCTGGCTTCTTGCCATTGACATTAGCATTGATCTGCTCAGAAGTAGCAGATCCCAATGCTTGAGTTGTTCCCTTTTCAAACTCCGGAACATATCCATACTCATCAGCATTCTTGTCTTCTACCTCACTTGCTACCTCTTCATTGCCTGGCTGAAGATCAATAGATACTTTGACTCTTTCTTTCCATTCTTCAAGTGCATCCCCAACATTCCTATAAGGGTTTAGCTGGGTTTTCTGATGGGTTGAAGATTCTTGCTGTGGAAACTCAGCTTTTGGTTGATCAGTGAATCTTCCACCGAATGATGGATCAGAAAGCATGACATCCATCTCAGACATGTCACCAGAAGGTAAGCCTCCAAGAGGGGCAAAATTATTACAAGCTTCACCAGTATTAGACATACTAGCTTCTGGTGCATTGTTTTGAGAAGCAGATGCCTGCAAGTCGCCATATGGTTGAGTAGCAGATTGTGCATTAGGCCTATGACTACTAATCATGTCAAAAATTCCCACTCCAACATCTTTCCTTGGTGCCATTGCATTTGTCTCTGATTTCTCTTCACCATCACCATCTAGATCATTCTTTTCTGAAGCTCCATCCATTGGTTGATTTTCTGCCTCTTCCATGGTCTCATTGGTAGTATTTATATTATCTTCCTCACAGTTAACATTATCACCTGATACATCATCCTCTCCTGGACCTATTTCTTCCTTAGAATCCAAGTCTTCTCCTTCATTCATATCTTCATCCATATCCATATTTTCTTCAGAACCCTGATTTGGTTCATCAAGCTTTATTCCAGTTGGATCAACAAATGCTTCCTCCTTATCCATACCCACATCATTATTATTCTCTTCATCATTGATATCATCCTGGTTTCCAACCCCATCATTTTGTTGATCAAGTTCATCAGAATCAAGACCTGCAGGTTTTTCATTGGCAACAGTGGCAGAATCATCCTTGGCTCTCAGCTCCCTGCTGTTTACATCTCTGTCCGAAACGGATGGCCCAGACTCATACTTTTCATTTTTGTTATCAGGACTTTCATCTTCCTCCTTATCCCAAAGTTTCTCATCAACAACTTCATTGTCTGCTCCACCATTCCCCATTGCAGACTCCAGTTGCTCATCCTCAATACCCTCATTATCCTCATCATTTTCCTCTGCAGAGTCCTCACCAACACTAAAAGCATCAGCATCAAAATCTTGCTCCATCTCAATACCCTTGTCATTCTTACTTGGAATTTTATCTGATGCGTCTTCTTCACCTGGCTGCAGTTGAATAAAAAAACGAATTTAAAAAACATTGCAGCAGTACAAGTAAAGAGAAACTGCACAAATTTATGTAGCATACGTTCTCAGAAGTCCCAAGAAGTTGATCTTCATCGGTTATCTCATCACTAATATCCTTAAGTCCACAACCTTCACCCATGCCAGTTCCACTTGCATCTTGAGATATATCGTGGTTGGTATCATCAACCTGGTCTTTGGCAGGAATACCAAACCCTTTCAAGAACAAAGAAGCAAAAACATTTGCAAGCATGAGAGTCATTACAGATACCTGCAGCAAGTTGTAAAGAAAAAAATAGTTAAGAATGCCTGCCACAAATAATTCTTAACTGAGAAAATGTGCATGCTGATGAAATTAGATAGTATTGGCAAGAGAACAGACGGAGTAGCCATTTTAAGTCACCAACTTACTGTTTTATGCATTGTCAAAAGATCTTGCAGTAAACCATCACCGAGATGCAACATTACGTCTGAGAGTGCATGTAGATGCTCAAAACATGCTCCAAGCTTATTAGATAGGCGAGAAACATCAGTTCCAGAATGATTTACCAGTTTGTCCTGTGAACACACAATTCAGAAGATACGAATCAAATGAAATAAATAAAACTATCTGGCAAATACAGGAAGAGCCCTAACAAACTTACCGCACAAGTAATTGTTCCCAGTAGACTTTTACAAAATTCTTCCACATTTAAATTTGCCTCAGATGATGTGAATAGATACTCCCATGAGGTAATTTTCCCCAATGGCTCTTCAGAGACAGCATTCCCCTTTCCCATTGAGCATTGCTTTTTTAATGCATCCATGATAAGTTCAAATGTCTTTTTGAAGGCTTCATCAAAATCGGCTTCAAGGTCAGAGTAACTATCACTGCAACAGTTGAAATGTTCGCATGCATTTAATGATTCATTCTTTGCCTTGATGTCAGAATCAAACTGCTCAAACTGGTCAGCCAACAATTTTCCCTGCAAATGCAGTTGAGATGGAAGAAACAGTCTTTGTTATATTTGCATCAAAGGCTAAAAATAGAATTTAATTTTCAAGACCATTACACTACCCAATCATCTGTGATCCATTACTAATAACATCAACTGTAAATTGCAATGTCACCAGATATTCTCAAATAACTAGGGATAAGCAAAAAAGAAATTATGCGTATGGCAACACCTTCTTGAATATGTCATCAAAATGACTGAATAAAGTCTTCATGACTAAGCTTCTGTTAAAATCTTGTTTACTGAGGTCCTCTTCAAACTCCCTGATGACTTGGAAATTTTTGCACACCAACTCTTTCATTTGTTTTGGAATAACATGTGGATAAAAGAGAATGGCACATGTAGAACCAACTTGACGAAGAAAATAGCTATCCAATGATTCCTGTAAAACAGCTCACAATTAATAATAAAAAGCAATATTATAGCTTAGAGGAAAAATGGTTAATAACAAAGATTTGCACCTTCGATCTTTGCATAATTTCAATTTTATTTTCAATGAATTGAACAGCATGATTTGCAGTGGGCTTTACAATTTGACAAGACTTTGGATGAGTACTTTCCACAGTTTTAAGTAATAGTGATTCCTCAACCAGCATGGCCGTTAGAACATCCAACAATAGCTGCAATGAAAAACATAAACTTATCTTCCACTTCAAATGACAGGACAATCACATGTAACAAGGAGAAAAGTTACCTTCTGTTTCCACAAGCATTTAAAGAGGTCACTCTTGTTTCGTGCTATGGAGCACTCATTTCTATTTATCTGATCAGTTTCAGTACATTTTGTATATGATTTTTCCAGAACAGAAACATATTCCCTCAGGCAATTCAACTTCTTAGCAAAAGCGTATGCAGCAGCCCGCTGTTTCTGTTGCATAATGATGAGGTGGCTGGCAAAGGACACTGACCTACTAGCCTACACAAATCAAAACATAATTCAAGGTCAAATATTCAGTTAAACTACTGCAGTGCCTTCAAAAGATACAAAATATTGAACAGGTTGATGAAGTCCAACCACAGGTAATAAACCATATATGACCACAAATTATGGATGACTAATCCTGATTAAAAAATTACAAATAGGTTACTGACACTTGCTAAAATTAGTCAAGATTCGTAATGCAGAGGGCTAGCCAGAAAATGCCAAATTGAATTTGATTGCTGACCAAAATGGTTAGAGCTTAAATGTGTATCAATGCAGAATTCTACCTGCTCATAAGTGATGTCCTCATGTGGTCTCAGGCAAACCTGTAGCAGATGCTGCACAGATGCTAAGCTTTGAAAGTAAAATTGATTGGCTGTTTTCCATTCCCTATCTAGATTTTTGTTAGGCAACCATTTGTGATCACAGGCAGTTGAGGTGTCAGAATATCCAAAAGATAATCTACTTTGTGTCAGCAGCAAATGCTCTGAATTATATGATGGCTCACTGAACCACTTGGAATTGTTGGATACCTACGAATGTCAAATCATCAAAATTAAAATATGTAAAGCCATTGGTCTTAATTAACAATAAATTAAACAATAAAGACAAAAAAACACCAAGTCCTTATACCTTCATAATTTCAAACTTGTGCTTATGCAATCCATTGTTTTCTAACAATTTTAGAAGTTCTGAAAATGCCCTCTTCTTCCCTATGTTACTTTTTGCATCTTTCCAGAGTTCATCACATTCCATTGCAGTTTGGTATATTCTTTCAAGTGCCTGGCACACAACATCCCATTGTTGCCAATGCGAAAGGCATTCAGACTCCGTGGATAAGGATTCCTGGATGATGCTTGCAACATCTGTACCAAATTGTAAGTTATGAGATCCTTATGGTTGACATAGATTATATTATGCCTACCGCAAAAATGTAAATCACAAAGACAAGTCTAGTTAGGAGAAAAGATGATGAAAAAAGAGAAAAAGGTAACCTTTGTAATTGAGAAGACTTAGCTCGGAAATCCAGTCAGGATGTAAATTCTGGAAAGTATGTTCTTGTTTTTTACTCCACTCAGAGAACCAGGTAGACCTATGCCAAAGAGAAAAAAAGGTTAGAAGATAAGTTATTGGCTGTCGATGCTCTTGATGTTTTTCCTAAAGAAAAAATAAAACTGAGATTAGTGATCCTTCAATTGAGAATCAAAAATCAGTCAGACCTGTTTTTATCGTTTAATGGCCTCAGGTCTACTGGACTGTCAAACAATGAAGCATTCTTCTCTGCATCATTGAGAAGCTTTGGATCCTGGAGAGTTTGGATATTTATTCCATTCTGTTCTACTTCATGGTTGAGGACTAGCATTACTGGCTGTTGCAGAAAATCCTTCATAACAAGGATGATAAGGTTAATACCACAAAACATTACTGAAAGAAAAGGATATGTTAAAATGAGAAAGATAAAAGAGATGAAGGTGTCCATCAGGAAAAAGTTTTTAGCCCAAAGGTTCCCCAGCAGGTTTTTGAGGCTACAAGAGGCTACAAGATTGGTTTCATTAATTTTGCGACAATGGCAACACTGGTAGGAGGTGAACAAAAAGACAACAGGAAGAAGCATAACGAAATGCAGCAGAATTGAGACGATAAGTGAACATGTAGTTCTTCCACCATTGGATTGATTGATGAATATGAAAAAGATAATTTATGAAATAACAGCAGGTCCTCTTTTTCTTTACTTGCTACTCTAGGTGCCAATTTTGGATATGCTTATAAAATAAAAAGGGAAAAACTAACAAATATCTTATTTTAACACCTACTGCAGTTCCCACAGGCCAAAGTTACAACTAATCATCAACCCTATCCAAAAACTACATAGATATAAATAGACTATTGCTACTATAATCAAATGAAAAAGATTATAAAATGATTATTAGGGTTGATTCCCCAATCCTTAACTAAATAATTTGGCCTATTTCACACAGGAAAAGAACTTTAAACAATTAATTACAACACCACCCACAACACTGAAGCAAAATGCTCTAAGTGAAAGAATAACCTTGGATTACTTACCGTGTACTTTTGAATCAGCTTCTTCAACTTCTGGCGAGTCCTTTTTGAGGTTTCAATCGACAAGCAAACCTCAGTTCGTTCCCAGTGGCATAGCTTCACAACATCTGTCATTTCCTTCTCAATATTTCTTCTATGGACTTTAATGTTCTCCACTATTCTGAACAGGATATAAAAGCATCGATAAGCCCAACCAAAGCACATGAAATTTCTCAAATTTGGGACTTTTATGTTATAAATAACTGTAAACAGAACTAACCTTGGCAAAAATTGTACATAGTATCCAAATACATTGTATAGAATCTTGAGGTTTACTTCCTGCCAAGGGCTGCATGATCTGGCTATAATTAGTTTACTTTTAAAGTGAAAATAGAATTTTCACAAGAATACAACACAACAAATATAAAACAAACAGATGTATAACAGCCTCTTAAATTTTGAAAATGTCATACTATTAGAAGAACATAGGTGAAAATGTCACTAAGAGAAATAACAATCAGGATCTAGTTTGAGCTTCAAAGTAACTCTCAAAAACCATTTTTGTATACATTTTAGTTTCCCCCCCCCTTATGGTAAAAAGTTAACATACTATTTTATTATAAAAGAACAAGATTTACCTTGCATAAGTTTCTGCATCTAAGCAGATTCCATTAGCAATTTGACCATGGAAAGCAAAAAGAAGTTGGAGACGTCTTCTAAATTCACCAATACTAGAAGTTTGAATGAACTCCTCCAAACTGCAAAATCCATTCATATTAGGCACAAAGAATAAAAAAAAGAGCAGTGTAGAGAGAGAAGGAAAAAAATGGAGAATCAGATGCAGCAAGCCAAATAGAACTTCAGACAGGATAGCATGTTGGACATGCCTTTCTATTGTAGATTGCTCATATGCAGCAAGATCAGCCAAGTGACCACAATGCAAAACTGAATAGAGAGGAAACCACAACTGCAATAAAATTAAAAAAGAATGTGTGTGAGAGAGAGAGCAACTTAAAGATCCCACTAAGAATAAAATAACCTTGAAGAGGAGTTTATATTTCACCATACAATTTGACAAGATGCTATGTGTTACCAAATATTAAGGCTAGCAAACAAAAAATTTTGATGGAAGCAGTGAAAGAAGGATTTTAATCCATCATCTAATTTTGCTTGGCATTTTATGTTCCTCAGAAATGTGAGAAATTTAGAGGACTGATTAACTGTCATAAAACTAATCTGTATTAAAAAAACAAAAAAAGAACTAGTTATCACTTGCCTTTGCAGCATTAATCTCATATTGATCCTGAACCTCATCAAGCAATGCAGGCCAAGAGTCAAATTCAATCTTTTGCCAAGAGCACACCAGAAGAATAATAGGTTGCAGTTGATCTGAATCACAATAAGAGGATGATAATAACAAACAGTAATGACAATAGACATAACACTCAATAGCAGTAAACAACAAACAAAACAGAATAAAGTTGAGGTAGAATGCATACCAGAGAGGGGGAATTTTAATCCATTTTCCTCTAATACTCTGGCCCTGTTAAGCAGGAATTGCAATCCAGAAAGAGCCTTCATACAATAAAATCGATTTTAGTGTTGAGAAATGGAAAAACATATTAGAGGAACATCATTCTCACAATGTCATGCAGGGCAGAAAGTCTTCATAGAGAAAGATCAAAACATTCAGCAACAATAAGAGGCAATTATTTGAGACATTAACCTCATGGCAGAAAATCCTTCAATCCAATTGATAATTTTGAACCTACTTATCTAGGCAGAACTATGGCATCCTTTACATTGCATGCAACTTAATTAACTATGTCAAACATCTAACACAAAGCAAACTTAGTCACATGCCTCTTTTCCAGTTGAATCTTTCTTTCTGAAAGCACAGTTTGCAAGAACAAAATCTAAATAAAACAGAAGAAATAGATATATTTTCCACCTTGGCCAGAGGTGTATCCATTGGAATAGCCAAAATCATGTCAGTCACATCCACGATTTTCTTCAGAGCAGGGTGATCTTCCCACTCACTCAAAAGGAGAAGGATCTGCTGCCGAAGAGTAGTAAGCAACTTCACCATTTTATCCATCACTGGAGCATTTGAGTCCTAGAAAGAATGCAGGAATTGAAGTCAACCAGAGATCGACTAAGGTCAATATTTTTTTGCACGAGGAATAGCATCTTTGAAACCTTATAAAAATTGTAATTGGAAGATCGCTTCTGTGATGAGGCAACTATGCATTCATGCTCAAAACAGAGGCGAAGTAAATGTTCTGGCACAAGTTTAGCATCCAAACTTGAAGTAATTAAGCCTTTTAAACCTGCAGAAAAGCACCAGAAGTGTGACAGTTATCTCTTTGAAAGGCCAAATGTCATACATACAATGAGAAGGCCACATTCATTGATCACCTTTAATCATTCCCACTCCAAGTGTGTAAGAGTCAGTAAATAAAAGCAACCTATCAGCATTGGATATGTGGAATGTTTGAGGCTGAAAATAAACAGAACACCATTACAATCACATAAAAAAAGTACCAATCTTATGCAGTACGCACACATATAAGGTACACTACTGCTTCTCAAGAAGTACATACATAGATAAGAAGACATACTCATGTAACAGCATGGTACAACACATTAAATCTTAGGATTTTTCTAAAGATAAAGGGGCATATTTATATATATAAAAGGAATATGGAGCAGTTGGAGAAGTAAATGTACCACTGTTTTAGTTACCAAAGTCAGGAAACATCTACAATATCAGAAAGACCACTTACATTTTGGATAAGATTGTTGGAACCAAATAATTGATTATGTATGTGGATCATCCAGTTCACGCCAGGCTCCTCAAAAAGTTTCCATTCTTCCTCCAAACTTTGATCCTCTGCACTAGCCTCAATCTAAATGCATGAAGAAATTCTAAAATTAATGGAATGAATTGATGGGGTAGAGAGAGAGAGAGAGAGAGAGAGAGAGAGATGAAGCATCACTTTTTCTGGGCATTCTTCTTCAGAAAGCAACTCCTGCCATTCCATAAAACTATCATCTGAAAACAGCTTGCCAAGAGCTGATATATCAACATCAAGGACACTGTGGATCTTAAAGGCACGCGGCCTGAACTTGTATTCTTGAACACCATTGCCTCCTTTTACACTTGTTTTAACTTTAACACTCATCCACATGCTAGCATATTCATCGAATATCCTATTCAATTTCTGATTGAAAAAATGCAGCATAATATAAGAGAAAAAACAACACAAGTAATTCAAACAAATTAACTCAAGCTCAAGGAAACTCACCTTGAAGGAGGCCTGATCAATTCTATGCGCATCAGCTACAAATCGTGCAACATGGACAAGAATGTTCCGATGGAATGCAGTTTTCAGATGAAAGACAGAGACCTATCACCATTGGCAAAGCATCTCAGGCTTTGGACACTATACATAGGTAGAATAATATACTGAAAGAACTTTTCAGTGGAGAAAGATAACAACTTCTGAGAGCATCCTGATAATGCCCAAATGAATGAACCAGCAGAGAATATTTAGGGAGACCCACCTCTTTTTCAGAATTGTCATCTCTTGCAATGGGAACCAGCTTTTCTAGCAAACCTGTTTCCAGTTCCCAGAAGTTGGCAGGAACATCTATACTGTCAAAAGAAATTGACTTGAGTGCAAATCCACCAGGAAACCTCATGAAAGAATAAATAGATTCCTGCAATATTTTCAACTCAGTCAAGAGAGCTAGTGGGTCAAGTCTAAACAACGAAATTTTGTAAGCAGAACTACTGCAAAAGCTACAATAGAATACCATGACTTGATCCATATCATCTTCCTCAATTTGGTTCAGAAACTTTTTCTCCAAGGCACCAGACAGAAGCAGTGAGAGCCCCAACTTCATTTCATAAACTGCAACTTGAAATGGTTGAGCTACATCACTGTAATCCTTATATTCATCTGCTAATCGGTCAATGAAAGAGGTTGCAGTCTCCTGAAAATTCCAGAAAATAATGCTATCAAATTAAAGTAAAGAACAATCAACGTACCACACAATGTTAGATGTGTTGTGACATATACCTGCCAGTTGCACAAATAATCAAGAACCTCTTGCAACTCCATGACTTCAATGCCATTCATGAAATTCTTCACTGCTAAAACTAGTTTCAGGAACTCCTCACATTCTTTTCTTAAAGCACTATACTTTAAAGGATTGCAGCGGAACACCATCTGATTGATTAAACCAAACCAGGTAACATAGTAGCATAAGTTAAACATCAGAAAAAAATTCTACTTTTGCATCTCTTACTGTAAATGACATTAAAATTGCAATAATCATCATAAATAAAAGAAGAAAAGATACTTGAAAAAAAAAATTAATTTATGATCTTCCACAAATTGACGTCGGCAATTCTGCTTTTGCCTCAGAAGAAGTTCAATAAAGTACACCATTATTAATTATTTCAGATAGTAATAGAACAGAAAGGCTGTAAAAGATTCATAAAGCCAACTCGATTTGAATTTAAATTAAGGCTTTGTTGTTGTCATCATTGTTGCTCCAGTGTTGGAGAAGCAAGTGTGAGTCAAGGCAAAAGATTCCCACATTGAAAATGAAAAGAAAGGGCAAGCCACATATAAGGGGCAAGAAAAGAAAGTGTAGATGTTGCTTGCTTCTTTCTTCCCATCTTCCGGATGTGAGCCCACATATTTTGGACACACAGATGCAAGCCCAAGTATTATGCATCCGGATTCCGAAGGAACAAGGCTGAGCTCAGAGCACTTAAAAGAGAGGCCAGACCTATGGAGCACATGTACGAGTGGCCAGAGCCCAAAACATGTGATAGAGAGGTCATAGCCCATGCAGCAAAGAGCTTGCACTATAAACCAACATGTAGTATGTAACTCTCATAATTATCTAATCACCCTAACCGGTAATCAAATGAAAATTCTCAAATATCAATTTTTCTTAGGTCACAAATCATTTGATCCATCATTTCAATAACATAATTCAGAGAAGTAAAAGTACACACAAAAGTATCTCAAACTGATAACTAAACGTGTACAAAATTTTATTATTTCACAATGAATTCAATTAAATTAACAATTATCTGAAGAAAAAACTGAACCATGAAAGTGAAGTTGAAGCTTTTATACCTTCCGTTGCAGCCTCTGACGTTCAGCTTTTAGCCTTTCTAAAGCTTCTGATCTGTTTTTATCAGCCCCTCTTGAAGATGACCATCCAGCAATATAGCTACATTCATCTCGTACCTGGGAGGAGTCAAACAATTAACACCAACAAATGCACATATAAAGATATATATATGGCAGGCTGTATGTATATAAGCATGCATATGGATTGCACGTACAGCTACAAAAGACAAGCAGATATGAAGGGAGTATGTGGATGTAACTGCTAGAAGCCAACACTTTCTCACTCAATGCAACAACTTCTTTACTCAACATGACGATATACTGTAATGTAAGGCATAAAGTCAAATGCAGAAGCATGACATGAAAAAAATGAATGGAGTTCTGTGAGAATTTGATAAAAGGATCGGATAATATATATCGGCAATACCTTGATTTCAAGCTCAAGAGATGAGATCTTCCCTTCTAGTTGTGCATACTTGCAAGAGTATTTCATGGCAGGATCCAAATTGTTACCGCTAAGCAATAGATTAAAACGCAAGCCACCAATCCATAACCATGCATATCCAATGTTCAAGTGAAGATCTACGGAAAAACAAAAAAAAAGAGCAGCATGATAAATGCAATCTAAAGAAAGAAAAAGGGGCAAAAGTAAATGTGAAGGCAGACAGAATGATGAACTTATCAAGACATGATATTACCAGATGATGAACTAGGTAGGTAAAGCACTCTAAGAACAGGCTTAATAAACAGCTCCAATGAGGAGTTTAATCTTTGATGGCTTGATGATGCAATTAGAGAGCTCAACTGCTGGATGTCATCTTCCTAATTACCACAAAAAATTCCATTAATTTAAGCTGTGAAAGTCACAATAAACTTCTCTTCACTTGATACATTATACAGCTAAATTAGCAAGGCCAGTTATCTTGTGAGGAATATACCATAGAAAAAGCCTAATGTGATTAATGCAAAAATGAACACTTGAACAGTTTTAATTTCAGTAAACAATTAGCTAGAAAAATGTAAAACCAACATAGCTTCTTGTAACACACAAAAAACATGTGGGTCATTCTGAAAAAGGAAATTCCATAAGAAGCATACAGTAGCCAGAGTCCTTTGGAAGGAGCAGAAGATGGATTTGATTATTGCAAACTTATTGTGATTGAACACCTTCTCGTGGACATATATCATCTGGAAGAGACAAAATAATAACTTTTTAAGAAGAAGATTAAAAAGGAAAAACAAACATCTTCCTATTTACAAAAGATAAGCTACCTGTTCAAATAGAGAACGACCAACAGATAAGAAAAAATTATCTAAGCTTGTCCCTGGAGGACAGCTTTGCCAAAGATTGCATGAAGTGACGCTAAGTTTCAAAGAATGGAGAAAGTAATCCTTAATGGCACTCGTGCTTTTCCTGGTGGTAGAAGACAAACAAAAAAATTGAGAAACACAGTAGGTACAATAAAATGCAATATTCGTGTTCTAACAGTAACTATCAATGCACATTACACATGCATGAATATGAAGCAACAAATAATGTGCACAAATAACACTCATCTGTGCTAATACACAGAACATTACATACATAAATATTCATAAGAACCAGGCACATGTCACAAGAAGTTGTAACCAGTAAGATGGTAAAGTTAATCAATCTTACAGAATCTGGCAGACAATTGCTGTTCCAATGGGCTGAAAGAGCATATCAGGTTGTGGTATATCATGACCGCCAATCTTTGACAAATTCTGCAAACCAATAAGCACCCTATCAAGTAAAATTCATGGGAAATTAATTGCAATACATTAATACAGATCCATGAATTAAAACTATCTATACCTTAACAAACTCAGGGCAATGGCTCCACAAAGAGGAATGCCAACATGACCACATCTCAAGAACATAACTAGCTATTTTTCCATTTGCTGAAATACAAAGAGATGAACATGAACTCACCATAAAATAGCACAAAAATACATACAGAAAAATAGCACAGACCTGCATCCACTGCTGTCCAAGCATCAAGTGTCCATAAAATTTTTTGGTGTGGCACAAAATTTTGAGGAGGTCTTGTTGAAGAGGTTAAAGAGAATTTCAAAGCAAGTTCCAGCAAATTGGATACGTCATGCAAAACCTAACAATAAACAAATTAAAGTAAAAAGGCAAGGAACAAGAAAAGGGAAGATGAGAAGGGAACCAAATCAATATATTTGATTATTAGAAAGGAGAAGTCCAACAAAAACACCATAATGTCAACAATTAAATAAGTAATTCACTGAGTAAAAGCAGTCAAACAGTAAGATAAATCAAATGGCAATATGGACAAGTCCTTTGCTTTCACAATCCAAAGGTCATATCATCCTAAGCAAGTCGACTAAGAACCAAGACAATGCTCTTGATTGAATAAAATTGAGTCATTGAGCTTACCAGATTTAATCTGCTAGGATCAACTAAAACAATGGATGAAAGCTTTTGAAGTAGCTTCCTGTCCAAGAAAAGACTTGTGGCATCCATTATAGGAATGGTCTGTTGCCAACTAACAAATCCAGAACTTGTGCACAATATTTCAGGTGGGAAAACACAAGAAGCTAAATTTTCGTTCACGAGAGCATGCTTATCAGATTGTAACTTCACCTCCAACTTCTGCTTTTCATATCTAAGTCTTTCCAAGAGCATCTGAGAAAATAAGGTCCTGTATACTTCAGGGCTACATGAGGGAAACAATACAAATTGATGTCATATGATTATAGAGCACAAACCTGACCCATCTCCTTCAATTGCTTCACAAATTGGACAATTTCTTCCTCAGATTTACTAGTCGTAATATACGATGACATGCAAATACCTAGAAACCAAAGTGCATCATAAGATTCATGGAGATGTAGGCAAATATGGCAAGAACTTATGATGAAAAAAAAGAGTATCTTTCACCATATATATTAATGCCAGAAGTGATGAAATATAGCAGAAACCTAGATATTTGCTGCCCTTCTCTTTCTTGCTTTCTTAATTTTCTCAACAAAATTTCAGATACCATCAAGGAAATTGAATAAAAATTTCCCAATAACACATTAACAATATAACAATTAAATAAAAGTCTAATAAACTTCAGCCCCTACAGTGGCTTCCATTTACCAAAAATTAAAGCACTAGCACATTTTGTTTGCTAAATTTTTGATCCAATGAGTTAAACTATATCAAGTGACCTCAAAAACAAAGCAAGCCAATATAATACTAAATCTGCAAATAAATACCAAAGTTTATGGCATAAAGTCAACAAATCTTATTACTGCAGTCGCCAATCTCTTTCTGAGTCCAATTGGCATGCACATGCCTTGTAATGATATGCTCGGGCTTTAGCATCCCCAAGCCATGTAACTGAATGTAGATTCATCAAAAAAGAAAAAGCATATGAAATTTCTACCTTGCAATGCCAGAAACCGAAGTTCACGATTGGAAGAAGCAACCACCTGGACGAAATCATCATTAACTGTCCACAGACATTTTAGACATAATTAAATTAAGCAGTTAAATGGAGGAAGAAGAAAATGATCATGAAGGAATCAACTAACAATTAAAAGCACTCAGTGACTAAGCATGTCATACCTTGCTTAAATTGATTTTTCCAAGTCAGCCAAATTGACTCACATAATTCCAAAAACTGCTCCTGTATGTGATACAATTTCTCAGATGCAGGCAATATTGGATGACCACCATAAATCCATAGCAAGGATTGCTCTGAGTGCTGAGAGAAAACTTTTTTAAGATTTTCACTTGCCATCTGCACCAAAAGCTAAAGCAATTAGGTTCACATGTGATGCAAAAAAGTGAATAATGTCAAAAATCATTGTAAACATACCAGAAGTACATTTTCAACAGCTTTTGGACAGAAATCACGCAATCTTGAAATGCCCTTTATCAAAGAATGCCAAGCTATCAGCAATGGATCAACTTGTGATGAGACAAAAGTATCCCAGAAAAATAAGTGACCATCTAGAAGGTCTGAGTACAATTTAGATAGCACATCATGGGATGGAGATTGAACAAGTATATCTAGAATTTCCCTCTCCAACATTTGCAGTGACTCCAAGACTGGTTTGAAATGCCTAGCCTCATTATTATATTCATAGGCACTTTGAGCATTCCATTGCTGATAAGAAAGCATTAGAGGCTGCAAGTTCCGATCTACTTGATGCAGAGATGATAGCTTGTGTTGGCAGCAGAAAATACATTTCCAAATAGGATGTGAGACTTCCTGTTTAAGGGTATTAAGGAAAGAACTGAAAAAATTATTGTAGTGCTGCGTATTAGAGCTAAACCGGTCAAAGCAGAGAAAATAAAGGTTGTAATCCCTGTCATGGGCCTGTTCAATTGCCCAGTTGGTGGCAAAAAATATCAACTTGTTAATCAATTTCCAATCAAAAATTGAGTTGCCACAAGAGCTAGACACCAGCCAATCTGAAGCCTTAGACAGCATAAATTGATAAGTCGTCTTCACATTATTCAGGCTTGATCCTTCATGACCACTAATGGACGAAATTTGGTCCAAGCACCCTCCAATCTGTGTTTCTCCCAGTTCACACTGAGCCACAAGGTGCTCCAAATACATACAATTCTGTTTGACGGTGGTTTCCCTTGAGTACCTTATAAAATCCCTCACCTTTAGTGGCATTGGCCATCCCCCAGGCAAATACAAGGAGAACTCCACTGGAAAATCAGATTTTGGCAATGTTGCTCTTGATAAGTACGAAATTTTTGCATAGTTTATAATCTCCCATCCCACAGCCTCTCCCAAGGAAGACAGATATGTGTGCTCCCAACTTATCTGGAGGCTCCACAAAGTCTGATTGCCTTTTCTGACAAGCTGCTGGAATAGCTGAATCCAGCGCGCAAGTTCAAGATATGTAACTTGGACATCAATTTTCCAAGCTTCATTTCTAGCATAGAGATGAGCTTCAGCCATCGAATTGACTAATTTGGCAAAAGGGATGCCAGATAACACAAGAAACCTTTTCACATCTTTTAACTCAAACTCTGCACTGCTACAGGCACTTGTCTTGTCAAGTAGCCAATATGGCTGCATCATAAATATTTCGACTCCTCTGTTTCGCATTGCTCTGGACACTTCACCATAACTTGGATTAACTGTAAGGAATATCCGAAAATTAGGGTGTGGAAAAATAACCATTGGGCTTCCATCAACAATGCCACGCTCATTGATTGTGATTGATCCACTTGGCTCCACTAATGAGTTGATTCTATCAAGAACCTGACGTGATAAAACAGGGGAAAAACAAAAATGGCAAGTGAAAAATTTGGCAAAAATAGAAGCAAGAAATGAAGAGTTCATAGGCATGTGAAATACCGTGGGGTTACAAAGATTTGCATTCTCCAGAACTAACCATTCCCCATTTTCTATTGCTTTGATAAGTAATCCTGTGACCCATTCAAACTTAGCTGAAAATGGCTCTTTTTTCTGATCTATTTGCATCTCCAAAATTGCCTTCATTCTGTCCAGTTCTTCTATTGACCCAGAAACATGCAAATCATGGCTTTCCACATCTGACTTTACTTGTTCAATGATGTCAACAAGCAAACTAAGAGATTTAACAATGTTCCCCCAGTTTTCCAGGTAAGAAGTAGAACTTGATGACAAACCAGAATCCACTGTAGATAAGAAAGCAAACCATTTGGCTATTATGCCTTTTCTTTCACTAACAAATGCAGCCTTCGAAAACTCTAACTGCAAATTGAAGTACTGATTAAGATAACGCTCAACTTGAGCAACAATCAACCGGATATTGCGATATGCATTGTATTGCTCAAAGCATCCAAGTAATTCCGATATATCAGTTGCAGAAGAGAGGTTCAATTCATTCAGTACATTGCCAGTGAGCTGAGCTAACAACCTTATCAATGAAGTCTTCCCTGAAGATGGCAGACCAACCAAGATGCACAACCATTGATGCTGTATGGAATGTGCAACAGCTTCCAAACTGTGACGAATGTAAGGCATAATATTCAATTGACTATTTAAAGGGTCCCAAGACTGAAAATTGTTCCTCTTAATGGCACTAGTCCCCACAAATACATATTCAGGATCTAGCTGCACCCGGGGGTAAGGATTTATGAAGGGCTTTTCCCCAAAAACCTCTTCATAAAGTTGTAACACTTGCTGGCGGTCAGCTGCCGTACGCATTCTTTGAACATAAAGAATGTTCACAAAGCTGTCAGATTTTGACTCCCCTGGCGCTCCTAAATTACAAGAAATCGGAATTTAGAAAGGCAGAAGAAGAGAGCAAACAATATGGCAAGTATAAGAGTATCTGACATTAGTACAAGTGTATATTGTACCTTGTATAATCTGGCATGACCGAAGTATGTCGCGCAAGTTAAATTCCCAAGGAGAGCCATTCTGAGCAAACTTGTGGTATAACATGATTTCTTCATGTAATCTCTTATTGAACAAGATTAGCTTTGAAAGTACTGGCCTTGGGATTGAGGGATAAAGTGAACTACAGATGAATACATAGTCATCCTCAGCTAACTCATCAATATACACCTGAAACCAACAATTATTGAAGAGAGTATAAGCCATGTGTTTCCATTCATTGTCTCCAAGACCTCTGAAGCTGCATCAACAATATAACCAACCTTTGTGAAGCGATTCAAAAATGACCTTGGAAGGCCTTTTCGGCCACCACCTTGAGAAAATGGATTTTGACATGCAAAGATTCTGAAAGATGGTGGACATTTAAAGGTAAGACCCAGCTCTGGAATAAATACCTCAGCTCGATGATCAAGTATAGCATTCAAACCCTGACAAAAATATATATATTTCTTTTTGTAAATACACATTTCCATTGGATATGCAGAAGCAGCAAAAGGGAAACAAATTGGGGAAAAATGCCACAAAACTGAAAAGGTTAGTAGCCAATGCCTCTAAGACAGATTGTGGAGCAAGATTGAGCTCATCTAGCAGAACCCAACAACCTTCCTTCAAAGCCTGCCAAAATATTGTAATTTCTCAATATTGGCCCCTAAATAATAAGAAAAAAAAAAAGGCCTTTACAGAGAAAATTAAGACCTGCAGCAAGATTCCATCAGACCATGCAAATTTCATTCCTTCGTCACTGTCAACAGGTAAGTCTGATCCTAGCAAATCCATCAAGTCAGTCTGCATCACAAGCAAACATCAACAAACCGTAGCCCAAGAGAAATAGACTGAAAAGGAAAAAAAGAATAAGACATAGGAAACCAGGAAAAGGGTTAAATCACAAAGTATCACCAACCTGCTCAGATAGGTTTATGCGTACAACTTTATGACCAGAATATTTTCCCAAGGCAATAACTAAACTTGTTTTGCCAACACCTGGGCTGCCTTCCAGTAAAACTGCAAGGCATATGGGAATAGAAAAATATTTTAGACACAGTGGGATATTCTGACTGTACAGGACGTCCTCCTTTTGTCCTTTTCCATGAGTGGGCTGGTTATGAGGATGAAGAGTAAATAGACCATCAGGACTAAAAGGCATACCAGGCTTTTGAAGTTGCATTGCTCGCAGCACCCGCAAAGCATTTCTGCGTGTCGTAGGTGCCAAAAACTCAAAACCTCCAGCATGACACTCTCCATAACCTACAGATATAGATCAACAATTGCCAGTCAAACTAAAATTAAAAATCAAACAGAATTCCTAGGAAAGAAAACATTGGAAATCTATGCAAATAATTGTCATATATATCATGCCTAAACCAATCAGCACTTCCCAAAAATTATAAACTAGTTTAGTGACTACTAATATCATAGTAACAAGACAACATTTTATTACAAGATACCTTTTTCAATATAAAAGGGATGTATGCCAAAGATATTGTCACAAATCATATCATCGCTGCACAAACTATCTGCAGTGAATCTATGATCTGCCCAACCATAATTCTCCATATTAGATAGTTTTGTATCATCCAGCTGCAACAGAAAAAATACAAAAGCAGCCTCAGCAACTTGCACTTCGATAATTGCATATAAACTGGACAGTTTAGTAGATGATAAAAATAACATTAACTGACTATCAAAACGGAAAACATCATTAAGAAAGTGGCAATAAGTGTCAGCATATTATATATTTCAAAGATTTCCTTTTCAAATACTTTCTCCATATTTCCAAAGCCAAAACTGACACTTGTAACTTGCTATATAGAACATGCGCATGTCCAGTGAACAACTTATCTTAACCTAGAAAGAGAGCAATTCAAAATTTAATATTCCTATGTATAACTATAAACTCATAAGTTCAAAAAGAAACCATGAAAAATAAATCAAAAGCTGATCCAAAATAAAACAGACAGTGGAGGTGAAGAACATGTATCACATGAATCAATGAAGATATTCATCTGAAAGCGTTCGGCACAAAAAGCACACCTCGAGCATTTTTAAAAGAAAAGACAAGCACTTTTCCCTCCACCGTAAAGCATCCTCTTTGGAAATGCCAGTTCCTAGAAATACATATAAATGGACAAAGCATAAGAACCAAAAACAAAGACAAGTTAAGGTTTGCATGCCAACAAGTGCATGTAGAAGCTGCAACAACTTGATGCCTGTCGGAAATGGAAAACAAGTAGCAGACCAATTACATTGCTAGAGAGTAGCAGATCACATTTTTTACACATTCCAACAAAATGACATTCAAATGTTCAAAGGAGAATCCATTACTAATTCCACCACATGAGACTGATGCTATATATATATATATATAACTACTTTATTTCCACTAAAAGTGTGAGGCTAATATGAAATACTTGATAAGTGGAGTGAATCATAATTGTCTGTCAAGAAAAAAAAAATTTAAAAATAGTTGAATTGACTCAACTGAAAATGCTTTGCAGACAATAGTACATCTTCTCCATAAAAATTTCAAACAGCAGTGCAGGAAAAACACTCTCATTTTCTCTCTTAAATTTTGTTTTGAATAATTGCAAGGTTCATGAACTTACAACCAAAATAAAGTGGAAAGTATAAGAAAATTTAAGCTCTGAGATGAATCAACAAAAAGAGAACAGTTTAGGCAAGCCCTCATGATGGCTCCAACTGTAATGCAACAGATATGAAAAAAACTTGTTCAAAAGCACATTAGACTCAATCTATTGACAAACATGAAGCTTAAATAAGGCAACAATTACCTAAACTTAATCCATCAAGCAAAACAAGGAAAAGCCCATGGAGAAATGCATAATCAGGTCCCAAACTTGCATTAGTCACATTAACAAACTCGATCCAAGATAGGAGATCCCTCACAGTAAGCATTTTCCCAGTTTGTAACTGGTTGAACCACTGCAGAAAATAAAAAATATGACTGAAAGGTTAGAGATTGTTCCTTGAGAGTGTTTGGAAAGCATAAGTTCTACAATTATCTGAATAATTGTCCCCAAAACGCTGCAGACATAAGAGGAAAAACAAGTAGCTCACATTGAAAGGAAATGAAATCTGCAAACTAAGATCTTAAAATTCTCCAGGTAAAAAAGATTAAATAGAGTCCATGAACTAAGACCAAGCTTCTTCAATTCAAGGGATTGGTGTCATAAAATCCAACATGCAATTTTTTATGCACCTTGCAGTTGTACCAAAGGATAGGTTTTAGAATCTCATTACTCCAATTAAGCATTAAACATTTGGTCCAGAAAACAAAAACTTTCAAGCAATGTTTCTACGAAGATCCAAACAATTTTATGTCTGAAGTACAGAAACTAAGATCTAAAGAAAAACTTACCTCCCAGAAATTTAACATTGCATCCACAATACGTGTGAGTTCTGGATTGACAAGTCTACCATGGGACAAATGAAAACAGGTAAGAAACAGTTCATTTACTTCTCTGTGTGTGCGCAGAGTCTTGGCTCTTCAACAAGATATTTCTTATAAAGACAAACCTCTTGGAAGCAATATCTTTTAGTTCATCCAGATCACTAACAGGAGGCACCCAAATCTCAGTAAAACGATTGCGTAGAGCCGGAGATAATTCTTTCTTGCCATAATCGCCCCCAGGGTTCATAGTTGCCAGCACAAGAAAGTTTTCATGGGCAGTAATCTCTTCCATTACAGACCCTCCTTTCTCTGCCAAATACTGAAAAATGGACAAACAAATGCATCAACAAATAACAGATAGAATGCCAAATTACAACAAATTGACATCTCATGAACCATATATGTAAACAATACTAGTTACATTGCATGTCAATTGTAAAATATTAAACATAATATGATGTCCAACCTTAAATGTTTATAAAGAGACTAATTCTCAAGAAACATCATAAAAACTGACCAATCGTATCCAAGCTATGGAAAATCAGTGACAACATATTGCACACAAAAAAGAAGCAAATGAATATACTCCACTAGTTCTGAAAACTAGATAAGAGTATTAGGTACATTTGAAAATAATCTCAACAAACTAGTATAAAAGATACCAACCAGTTTTCGTTCTGGTTCTAAGACACTATTCAATCTCTCCAGCACACTATCATCAGCTAATGAAATTTCATCCACAAGGAACAGATCACCAGCCTTCATTGCTTGCACAAGAGGCCCATCTTGCCACATAAAAATTGTCTGCCACTTTTGATGCAGTTGAATGAGTTCTGATGTCATCTGATCAAAAAGATCAAGATCATCTGTGGTAACAGCCGGACAAGATATCCGGCCTTGTCTATAACTGGTACTCATCAGAGCAAGATGATCAAGGGTCAGAGATGCTTGACCAATATCAGAAGAAATTTCCTGCATCCAAAGAGAAAGTAAGAGATACCATAGCTACCCAGGAAGGAGTGCAAAATATGCTAGAGGCAAAATATAGATTATTACTGAAATCCTCACCGTATAATGTGGAAAGTGGATAAAAGCCTTTGACAACATCAACTCTTCAGTTACATGTTTGAACACTGACATCAGTCTTGATCTCTCACGGATAGGATAGAATCCCTGTTAAACAGTTCATAAGAAACATTTTTGCGAACAAAAAACCTTCTCTAAAAGAATTAGACATCCCATGCCAAAGTAGTACATTCAAAAAAAAAAAAACACAAAAGAGATAGGAAAACAAACCCCAAGAAAATCAGACGTTTCGGTGTATTGATGGCAATTCAATGTATGAAGTTTTGCCCCAAGTGCTTTATTCAATAATTGACAGACAGTAGTCTTCCCACCACCAGTTTCACCAACAAGCAGGACAGGCTCACGTAACTCATAGCAACACTTGACCAAAAAGAACAATCTTCTCATGCTTCTGGTCAGGATCACACTGCAATTAGCCATAACATGATCAAGATAAACAGTATGTTGAAAGAAAAGCAGCACAATTCCACCATGGAAGGAAGTCCATAGATTACTTACTCTCCAAAACCATCAAGTTCCTTCCCAAATGATTTATGGTCCCTTCCAACCACTTCCTGACCAAATTAAAGGAGAATTTCAAAACACTATATATAGTAATATATAGTAACAGAATAGCTAACAGTGTCATTTGGTAGGGCAAAGGAACAGCATGGCAGATATTAAGCCTATACATTATATGTTAGTCAGATGAAAGGAATTAACCATAACGATTAATCATACCACCTTTTAGGGTCCAAACACAATCCAAGTTCATAAATCTCTAAATTTTGGCCATGTGAAATTTGACTTATGCGGTATATAGTCCTAACAGTCACCAATGAACGTGTTTGAGGCAAGGAGTACAATTATTAACATGTTTCTTCATTAAGGCCAAAGCACCAAGCTACATTCTAAAAAGTAGAAGTTTGACAATTATCCAGTACTCATCTATTCCTTCAATGCCACTTCTGTCACATGTGCTTCATACATTCAACGCAGTAAACCCTCTTATAGTACATGCAAAAAAGAGAATGAATGCAAGGTTTGAAACACAGTTATTGGTACAAATAAACCTCACCTTTTAGCACCAGAAGTAAAGGATACAGCATATAGAAATCATTAATGAACACACTGTAAAGTAACAAAAAGCATAATAAACTTAAGTGTGGCCCTTCAACCAATCCACCTTTTTACAAGAACTAATAAGAATGTCAACATGTTTACTACAGAAATGAATTGACATGATACTATTATCTCGGTCATACAAGAATCCAAACAACAAACAAAAGAATGATCAAGACAAAGGCTAAGATACCTTGTACAAGTCTTCTTTGACAATCTTCACACGGATGAGCTTTTCCAGAACTTCTTGTACAATGCTCATTTCTCCTTCATCTCGTAGCCTCTCAGCCAAAAGATAGTAACCATGCTCGGCCATAACTTCTTTAGAAAATCCAAAGGTTCTCAAATGATTAGCCCAACGAAACAAGTCTCTTGGAGTTATGAATCCATGTTTCCCAGCAAATACTTTGCTACTCTGCCTAAGCAATTGCAACGCCTTCATGACTTCAACCATCAATTTAGCACGGCTTGCTGGAATTTTACCCCTTTTCTCTACTATGGTGCTCAATTCATAGTCCGGGATTTCGTCCACATACACCTCTACAAAACGGTTCCGAAATGCTCGGGACAGCATTTTACGGCCACCATAGACTGTGGGTGGATTTTGAGTGGCAAAAAGCATAAAATTTGGATGTGCCCTTATCGTTTCACAAAGTTCAGGCACATAGAGTTCTCTATTGTCATCTAACAAACGGTTCAGTGCTTCCAGCACATCAGATGGAGCAAGATTTAGCTCATCCAAAACGATCCAATAACCATTGCGGACAGCCTTAACCAATGCACCTTCATGAAATAAAAGCTTTCCATAAGCATCAGATATGTAAGAACCTAAATATTCCTGCAAATCAGTATGTTCATGGTTATTTATCCGCACAAATTCATGGCCAGTTCTTGCAGCAAGATACTGCACAAGGCTTGTTTTCCCACTAGAAGTAGGTCCCTGTAAGAGAACAGGGTATTTCTTAATAAAAACAGCACGAGCCAAGTTCTCAAGTTGCTTCTTCACACTTTTTGTCAGAACATAATTTTCCAAGTAATCATCAGAGGTGGAATCCTTTTTCACTCTTAAATAAGCATCAAAAGGAATGGATGAAGGCTTATTTCCACCCAACAACTTATCCTTGATCATCTTTTTCATAATCTTGGCACTCGGTTTGTCCAACAAAGTGAGGAAAAACATGCTGAACCCATCATAAATTGCCTTTTGAAATCCAAATTTTCCTTTTGCCTTATCAGTATACTCTAATGCACGATATAGAGACCTCAAACTGTATTGGGGCTTCTGGTTAGCTCCATCTTGCAGCCTTTCTTCAGAGCTCTTTTTGGATGCTCCATAGAAATCAATTATTTTCTCCTCTATTTTGCTATCTGATCGGCTTTCCTCCATGAATCTCTGAATAAATAACCTCAAATCTTCTTTATCCAACACGTCATCAACAAAATACTCTGTAAATCTACTTCGCAGAGAGTAAGACAAGTCCCGCTTCCCAGCATCAGTTGCAGGATTCATACAGGCAAATATACGGAAATTAGGATGTCGAGCTATGTAGTTTGCATCCCCTCTTTCAGCCAAACAAAGTGATCCATGCTCTCCCTCAAGAACACCAACAAGTCTCTGTAAGGTCTCTGGAGGAGCCAAGTTCACCTCATCAAGCAAAATCCACTCACCATTTCTAAGTGCAGTAATAAAAGCTCCTTCTACAAATGAAAATATCATCCCAGATGAAGACCCAAGTTGCCCACGGGCAGCTTCAATTTTAACAGAAAAACTTTCCCAAGCTGTGAGCTTTTCTACTTCATTCAAAGGTTTCTTTCGCTTCTTCCCAGACCCAAACCTTTCTATCTGGACTTTCTTTTGAAAATTATCAACGTACTTCTTAAATCCATTTAATAACGCCATCCAGTTCTTAGTGCTCAGTTGCTTTTGTAAGTAGGCAAAAAGTTTATCATTTTCCTGCATGTCCAAATATTAAAGCACAAGTTACTCATGCACACAACTAATACCAACAAGAGAGTTTCAAAACTAAACAATACCTTCACAGAGAAAGTCTTAGAGAACAGGCGAACAAATTCCTTATACAATGGAACACATATAGAGTTTGGTTCCATGGGCTTAAATCCTCCTAACAAATCGGCAACATCACTTTGTTGACTCAAATTCTGGCATACAAAAGAGTTTTATCAGATGCTGCATTTATGTAACCTGAATTCCACAACATGAACAATTTCATTCTCTTTCATGAGGGAGGGAGGAGAGATGTGCCGACATACCAAAACAGTAAGCCTCTGACGCAGCATCATGGCTAGATTCTGTACAAGGGTGGTCTTCCCAGTTCCAGTTTCACCAACCAAGAGAACAGGCTCATTGTACTTAACAGAGCAAGCTATTCTCTCAAGTACATGTAAAGAACTACGCATCTTTACAAGACTTTCTTGGCCACACACCTGAAACAATGATAAAAAATTTCAGTACCGAAACAGAAAAGAAGCTACAAGAATAATTGACACTATCTTTGCTTCCACTAACCACAGCTCCAGATGACTGAAGAGTAACTCGTCCAACTCTTAGTTCCAGAGATGAACCCTGCAATTTACCTTCACATGTCAGTAAGCATCTAAAGAGCCAAGAGACAAGTTAGAACTGCATCAAAAGGTACCTGAATTTCAGGTTTATAAGGATGGAGGATTCCCACATCTGTAACTGGAACTGCCCACAATCTTGCAATGTCTTTCATTATGGTCAGCCGATTTTCAGCAGACATCAATTGAGCTGCAAATATGTCTACAGCCTAAAAGCAGAATAGTGACTCATTATATCATAAGAAAGAAAAGCTGAACAGAATAGACATCCTCTTTTTGATAAAAATAGCAAGCTAAAAAGAACATAACTATAGGAAGCAAGATACATATCAATCAGACCTCCTGATATACACAACGACATTGATCAGCTGTCAGCATATTGTTTACGTAGCTAAAACAAAATCTTGCAATTCGTCTGCACCACTTAAGGAGATCCCTGCACCAGTAACCAAAAGCAGTGACTAAGAAACTCTGGTTGATTTAGACAGCAACATACTCATGGTTCACAGTCCATACCTTAATGAGAACCTTCTAGAAGAACCAAAAAAAACAGAGTTGACTTTTTCCAATGTCTCTGCCAGAATAACACCCTTTGTAGTACAAGATTAACAGATTTCGAAACAGAATATTAGCATAATTATTAGATCTCACCTACTAGTTTTTGTGCGAGCGGTTCCAAATCTGGGTACTGCACTTTCAATATCATTTGCAAGTCATCATTATTTGGCAGCCCGATCATCACTCTTCTCCAGAGAATGCTGAGTGAGCTTCCACCTAGAATAACTTGAGGATGTTACAACACTTAACCTATCAACTTTGCATCTTTTGTTCTCATTACTAGCTTTCAACTTAGGAACCTCAAAATAAAAGTCAGCCAGATTACTATAAATCAAATCAGTATAAGGAACCTTCTGTGCTGCAAGATACATCATTTTTGCACATGGAAATGGTAGAAAATAGTCGAAAACTTTCTGCCACTCTTATTTCCTGTAAAATTCAAAATCACTTAGTATATGAATAAAATTATTGTTGTTTTGTGAGGAAAGGAAAGAGAGAGTAATGATACTGGGAATATAGGGAACTAGTTTGAGCATAGCAACTAATAAGAGCACACATTGGTATATAATAACAAAATTCTATACTAGTTGACCCACATAATAACTAATAGATTCTGTTCACCCCAAGAGTGTTTAACAAATTCAGAGTCATGATACAGGCTCATAAGAACTCTGCATACCAATAACATTGGGAAAGAAGAAATACCTCGCCGTGACTAGTTACAAAGGAGCTTGCGCCTTCCAGCAAAGGTAATAAGATTGACTGTACATCCGGCGATGCTTTGTCAATGTCCTCAAAGACAACCCAATATCCATTCAGAACAGCCTGAGAAAAAGATAAAATATTTGACCAAACTGCAAGTGCATGCAACATCAATAACCATTATAAAAAATAAATAAATAACTATGAGAAATTCTCAGAAACTACCATTAATCTCTGAAAGCAGACAAACCTGGACAAGTGACCCTGGTTGCCATCTGAATTCACCAGGTTTCTCAGTACAAACATAACTTCCAATCAACGTTTTTCCGTCAATTTGATCATCCATGTGAATAGACAGAACTTAAATTTATTTAGGGCAGGGAGAAAGAGAATAGTCAGGAACATAATCCCAATAACCACATAAATTGATAATCCTCAGGTAACAGAGAATAAAGTAAAAGCTGACAGCAAATAGATTTTTACATTGGCAGTAGACTTCAATATATACAACCAAACCAGTTTACTTACACTGGATGAACAATTTACCCAAGGTTATTATACCTAGTTCCCTAATCCTCAGTCATTTCTGTCATTCAATAGTTTTTTTTCTCTTCTTTTGCGTCTGTTCATTTATGTTCTTTGCTAACCGAAAAAACATAGACTGGCAAAATCTGATGTCTATCTTATTTCATGAGTTTGCTTTTTCCACACAACTACATCAAAATTATGCAGAAATTCCATGACTTTCTAATAACATGAGTGGACAACATAAGAAGTTTTAATAAAGTTAAAACTCTTAAGTAAAACATATTGAGCTAAAATTATGTTGGAAGATAAGGACATTTTCCTCTCAAATAGATACCTTTGCTCCTAGCATCCTGAGCCAATTTGCTCACAAGTGCAGTTTTTCCAGAACCGGCAGGGCCATATAAAAGAACAGGCCACTTTTGGCTCACTGCTAAGTGTACCATCTCAAAACTTTTCTTCACTGTAGGGGTCACCACAAATAGATTGCCAGCTGAATTAGCATCCCTGAATTTTAAGAAAGGACCAAAAATATCAATGTTTATTTACATATACATTATGAAAACAAATGAATTTTTTATGCACATTATCCATAAAGACCTAAAATGAAAATACTAGTGCTAATCACAATGATCATTAATATTAATAGTATGGTAATTATTAATAGGATAACCACTGTGGAAACGGTTATTACCATGTCGCCAACCTCGGACTCTTGATCACAGGCTCAACTTCATATAATTGAGATGAAATTAGAGAATTATGGTTAAAAGAATTCAGGCATTTCTGTTGACCCAAATCAAAGCCCCTTGACTTGGTATCCTCAGAGGATATAACATATGAACCAACCTTCTCCATAGCTACATCCTGGCAAAATTCCTCCCAGCTGAAACAGTTGAAGCATTTAGCATTAAAAAAGAACGTATTTACTGAGGGAAACAGAAGAAAAATTCTCACTCAATAAGACAAAACCAACCGCAATAAACATGAAGCAGCTTCGTCAGCTCCAATACCAAAACTTTCAATTGCTCTGTCATTCATTTTTAATATGACAGACAATATTTGAACTCCAGACCATTTTATGTCTGCAATGTACTTCTCATTTTCAGCACCATTCCCTTGATTAAAATTAACCGTATCTACAAGGTCCAAAAAGCAGGACCAATCCCAACGATGAGAGAAGAACTCAGGCTCCAGAAGAAGAAGGCGATAAGATATACGCACAGCAAGCAGGTGCTGACTAACAACCTGGACAAAAAGAAAAAAATAAAATAAAATAATATGGCCCAAAAAGCAAGACAAAATTGAAACCTATGGCGAGTAGAATGTGGAAGAAGATAGACAAGAGAACAACAGAGCATTTCTCACTCACACTATCATAAAGAAAATCATCCAAATCAGAACAAGATTTGCAACATATTAGACTAACACCTAGACTTCTGTTACCTAATCCATTGAACATGCAACATTGATGGTTCCCTAAAACATGTGTGATTTCCCCTGGTAAATCCTGGAGTTCAGCCTAAGCTACTTGAATAACATGAGATAAATTTACCAGCCTAAGGGTCATATCGTATCTTTAGTGGCCTCTTCAATGTGCTAAATTAATCAGGTCATATGTAAATTGCAAACAATACAAGATGTCAGTCATCTGATCTATATGAGTTTTGCAATTGACAAATAATGATGCTTTTTTAAAATCCCACTCCCTCCCCCCCAAAAAAGGAAGGTAATAAGAATGTTTTTCATGCTGACATTATGCTTATGGAAAAGTTAGTGAAACCTGGAGCTCACTGCAATAATCAACATCTATGCAGAGCACATTTTTCAGTTGTAGATACAAACAAAAGCACAAGTTCCAAAACATAAGTGACAGATTCTAGATAAGAGAAACAGCATAGCCTCAACATCAGAAACTGGGTCGCCACCTTGGACAGCTCATTAACTGTTTGACTCCTCAATAGGCGTTGGAAAGGTTCTGGGGAAAATTTGAAGTAAGTTGATACAGACCTGCAAGAAGTGACCAAGCGAGCATTTAACACCTAAGCCTGTGAATAAATCACTTCATACTTCATTTAAAATTATAGATTCAGCACATTAAAATGTGTTACACAAGGTATAAAGCTCTTAAATGTACACCAATACATGTGCATGTGGCACTAAATAACCTCAAGCAAATACAACCAGAAGACAGGATAGGATTTACAAAGATATGATTACCATATCATACCAGGCTACTAGTCTCTCCATAAGTAAATCTTGCAAATTGCAAAAAGGTAGAGAACAATTTCATCTTACCTCCATAAGGAGGGATCCAACTCGACAGTGCGACAGAAAGCTAGACAAGCTAACTCATGAAGCTCTACACCCCTCCCACTCTGATTATAATAATCAACTAAATAAACAAATTCTTTATCAATGGAATGTCCTGGTTCTGTGTCAATATCATCTACATTTGATCTTAGGTTGCATTGGCGGAACAGGGCCACAGCTCTATCAACAATTTTGTGAGCTATTGGTTTGAAACACCCAATCAAGGGAATGGTGAAATTTGGATTTGGAAATATCTCTGCCAATAAATTAACAACTTCTTCTTCAGTAATCAAGTGCTCCTGCACATTCCAAAGTAAAAAATCCAGCTTATGATTTATATCTACAATAAGGTTATAAAACTGAAATTTCCCAGTTCTTCTAAGAAAAGGGAGAAATTAATATATGTATATATATCTGCTTATCATCATTACTTCTAATATTCTCAACAAACAGATGAGAAGCCAAGAATTTATGTCAAATTCCTCCAAACAAAGCTTCTTGTAGTTCACCAATACAGCCAAAATCAAATTTTTTTTTCTAAAAAAGCACTTTTTGATTAACAGAACCAAATACCTTCTTCAAGAGATCATCAAACTTCTTGACTCTTCCAAGCTCTGGGCAACAAGCCAAAAACCTTTTAAACGCGCATTCAAAACTGAAACTTCCATCGAGTGCCATTTCAAAAACTGAATATACAGCTCCAGAAGCAAGTTTATTAAACCTGCCACAAAAAAAAAAAGATATATATATATATATATATGGTTAAATTTGGTACTTTCAAGAACTGGATTTCTATCTCCTTTGAAAGAGCAATCCCTTATTTTTCTATTTCTGCAATTTTCTTATTTTCAATTCCCAGTTTTCCATCACGATAGGACTGAAAATTGCCAAATAATGTAACAAAGAGCGTGTGACCATGCAAATTTTACAATTCAACAAATGAATGTAAACAAACAAACAAACCAAGGAATCAAAAGAACTGATTCAATCCAAAACCCTAAATTAGGAAATAAAAGGACAGTTTGCAGTTCCCAGAAATTCAAGACATTTAACCAATTTATAACCAAAAAAAAGAACAGAAATAAATCTGGAGAAACCTTACCTTTACTCGGCCTTAACCAATCAGTCCCCTAATCACATCACAGAGACAGATAGAGGGAGGGAGAGAGGGAGAGCGGGAGAGTTAAGCTTTCGTTTAGGGTTCGTCAGAGATATAACAGCGCCAGGGGGAGAGCAGGGGTTTTGTTTAGGGTTTAGGGTTTAGGAAGACGACGACGTATAGGCCTATGTAGAGTGACAGAGGGGCTATGTAGGATTGCGGGAATGATCAGTTGCGGATGAGCACACACTACAAAACAAATATGGCCCTGTTTTTCTTTTCTTTTTTTAATATATTTATTTATTAAAAAAATTCTTTGGCCATAAATTTATAATAAAAATAATATTTTATTTTATTTTATTTTTTACAAATTCCGAACTACTTTTCATTATCTTTTAAAAGAAAATTATAAAATTACAAAGAAATATAGATTATAACAATAATTTAAAAATATATATATATAATCTCAATAAGTAAATATTAAATATATATTTATTTAAAAAATTAAAATTATTCTCATTAAATAAAGAATTATATGCCAATCCAAACTAATGTTTCTAGATTAGGACAAGACGAGACCAACACAGACAAAATTGTCACTCTTATTAACGATTATTTAGAAGTTAACTCTTGATAATGTTAATTTTAAAAAATTATATAATAATAAATATTTGAGTTGACTTAATTATTAAAAATATATTAAATAAAATTTTATTAATTTATATTTAATTATTAATTAATTAATTAAAATATAAAATAACTTAAATATATTTTTTCGTTTAATTGAATAGTTAAAATTTAAACACGTTAAAAATACATGTGTATTATTAAATTTTAATTTTAATATGTTATGATATGATATAAGATAATTATATTTAGGATCATTATAATTTGGATAATAAACTTTTGACATTAAAAAAAATAAGTTAAGATAATAATAATTAATAATTTTAATTAAAATTTATAAAAATACTAATTAATATTTTTATGATATAACTTGTGTTAATTTAGTATGTAATATAAAAATTAATTTTTTAATAAAAATATAAAATATTATTTTTTAGACTGAAAATAAAATTTAATAATATTATTATTATTTTTAATTTTAAGCTTTAGTGAAATTTAAATATATTTTTAAAAAATATGTAATTAACTTTTAAACTATTGGGCTATTATTATAGTGCCAGTTCATTAGGTTGCATACGAGGGAGAAATAATCACAAACCTAAAAGCTCTGGGTAGAGAGGTTTTTTATAATTTTTTTTTATTTTCTTCTAAAGATGCAAAAAGTGGAAAGTACACCCCGCCTTACTTGCTTTAGAACATTGAACAGCTCGGCTTCTTTAATCATGCATCAATGTTCTCGCAAGTTGCAAGCAAAGCAAAGCATATCTTTTCTTTTTTTTTTTTCTTTTTTATTTAACTTTTCATTTAAAATTTAACTGCCTTATTCTACACTTCATAAGATAAATAGTTTCTTTCTTCTTTTTTTTTTCCTTTAAAAAAATGGTTGAGCATGCATGATCACAACAAACGCAACCTTTATGTTCATTGTTTAAAGTCAAACTTTAAGTCTCTCCCATTGACACACAATCGTTTCTTTATTTTTTTCTTTTTTTTTTCAATTTGGTTGTACATCAATATAATTAATCAATTAATTAGTGAATTTTCATGCACTAAAAAAGAGAATTATTTTTTACTTTTTTATTATTTCATGAATTAAAATTAAAATTTTTAATTTTTAATTATATAAATAATTTTAATATAAACAAGTTAAAATTTATTAATAAATATTTTGTATCTCGTTAATTTATAAATCAGGAATTTTGAGCATTGCATCAATTATAACAATTGGGTTCATGAACCAAAATAATAATACATTAATTATTATTATTATTATTATTATTGTTGTTGTTGTTGTTGTTGTTGTTGTTGTTGTTGTTGTTGTTGTTGTTGTTGTTGTTGGTGGGTGAGTAGGTTCATTCCTTAATCGGATAGGCCATGCCACGGGATTCGTGTACAACCACGTGGAATACAATTGAAAGACGGAAAGCTGCAAAAAGCATTTGCACGCATGGGCCTAGCTGGAAATGGACCCATTATCATTAACACAATCCAGATCATAGAGAACCAAGTTATGTCGCATTTTTTTAGCTAAAAGTTGGTACAATTCAATCAATTTATTTTTTATTAGTTATGATACTTTAAAATGAAAAAAAAGTTGGTATGATACTTAAATTAACTTAAAAAAATTTAATTCATGAAAAAAATTAAAATAATTAAATTTAATATTTGATAAAATAAAAAAAATAACATAATAAATTTAATTGAATTTAAGGTCATGGTGTTGTTGTCATGCAATAAGGTGGAACTTATATTTTTACAATTATTAGGATTTTATTTAATGAAAAAAAAATTAACAGTACCATAATGAAACAATATAATAAATATATATTAATTTAACTCGTAATCTGATAAAAAATTTATTAAATCAAAGTAAGAAAAATGTAGTTTTGTCAAATACATTTTATGTTTTGTTTTTATATAAAATCCAATCAATTAAAAAAAAAAAAGGTATTCTTGAAATGCCCCATATTCCTCTCTCTGTTTTTTGTTTTTTTTGTTTTTTGTTTAATATAAAAGCCCTTGATTCCATACGACGGGCTGTGAAGCCATGTGACGGGTCCCACACGGGGAGAAAAGGTGGAGCCCAACAGATGGCTTTTGCTTTGGGCCTCCCCTCCTCCGGGAACTCCGTTTTACCAATTAGACTTATGACATAGGAGTCTCTTTGTTTTTGTTTATGAATTTTTTATTTTATTTATTGTTTCCTATTGGGTTTAGATAAAAAGACGTTTAAGAACTTTCATTGAATTTATTATGATTTTCTTTTTGCATGGGGGACTTAATTAAATTTTCTTTCGAGAGTAGACTTGTAGAGTTCATCAAGAGCTCCAATTTTGGGTCATGTGATCGTGTAGGCTCCTCGCCAGCCAAGTGGGGTCGAAGTCACAAATTGGCATTTACCTGGGAAAGCGATGGACCACTGAGCTTCCGGGTCTTATGGAAACTGGGTGACTAAGATCTAAGAGACAAAAACAATTTGACTTGGAATACGTAATAATTGACCCAATAATTCACTTACTTGTCTGAATCTCTCTCTCTCTCTCTCTCTCTCTATATATATATATACTGTCTCTTATACACATCTGATGTGTATAAGAGACAGCTCATGATGTAATCTCAATAATTCAACTCCTATTAATAAGAAAACAATTATAAATACAGACATACACATGTGCAAAAAAGAAATTGACATAGAAAAGAAATATATATATATATATATATATCATTCTTGTCCATGTCAATTTCATTTTTGCACATGTGTATGTCTGTATTTATAATTGTTATCTTATTAATAGGAGTTGAATTATTGAGATTACATCATGAGTTAGTTGTTTTAAGAAAGATATGAATCAAAAAATCATATAATAGTATCATGATTATTGATCGGATATATGTAAATAAGAATAAAACAATGTATAATCAGTAAATTTGATATTATTGTATCAATATTATTGAAAAAAAATAATATATATATATATATATATTGCATCAATTCTGTCTAGTCCGTGTCGAAAGAAACTGGCATCCCACACATGTTGTGGGGTCACCAGGGAAAATCTGGGATGGTCCCCAGCTACGAGTGAGTGAATGAAGATCACCAAAAAGAGATCAGATCCATATCAGTTCGGTATGCAGGACAACAGGGGGACGTTCAGATTTTCTTTAGGAGGGTCCCACCAGATTCTTGTGGCCTGATGAAGGGCCAGGGCCAAGGCCAAACTGCTAAATTTTTAGTTTCAGCAATTAAGATTTTATTTTTGATACTGGCAAAATTAAAAATAAAATAAAATAAAGAAAAATAAAAAGAATAGTATGTGCTGGTGTGTGTGTGTGTGGGGGGGGGGAGACTGTGGGATTTGTGTTGTGACCATTAGAACAGCAAAACAAATCAACTAATTCCAAAAACCAAGCCATTGCAAAAAGTGATAGTTTGAGACCTCTGTCTAGATTTAAATCCAAAGGCCATGTTGCACTCTCTATATACATTTTTTTTTCTTCTTCTTCTTTTTCTGGTTTCTCAACAAGTGGGCACATGACAAGGAAGTGTGTCCTGTTGAGTAACCCTTTTGGACCACCTCTGGATCTATTGTTGTTGGGAGGACTTCACAGCTGACTTTAACTAATGTATGGAAGTTAGCAAACAAGTTGAGAGGGCAGCTTTTTTCTTAGTTGATAATAAGTCATTTTTGTGCTCACCTTTTATTTTTATATTAATGTTAGACAGGATGCACTTAAAACTATTTAATTAAGTGTCACATGATAATAATATAATAACTATTTGATTATATATTTGTAATAGTTCAATGTACGAATATAATAGGTGATCAAAGATTATAAATTAAGGATTATAATATTATCTCATCACTCCTACTAATAATGTGGATGAGTTTAGGAGATTCCATGGCACTACTTCTAGCAACCATCATTCTTATTTAATACAGGGTCCATCATCGATATGTCTGTCTAATAATTATGTAAGAATTGGAAATAACTAATTGATGACAATAATAATCTATAGTTGCCATTTTTCCAACCATGAATTTTTGTGTGAAATAGGGCTTGATTTGGAGATCAAAGGTCCAAAATCTCAGACAAGTAAATCCTCACGAACAAAGGTCAAAATGGGTGTCATTGAAAGAAAAAGGAAATGACATCTTAAAATGGAAGATTGTATTCGCTTGATTGGGGAGGGGGGGTTCATTTTTGTGAACAACGATAAATAAAATATGCACAGAAATTAACTCAATTAACCAAAAACAACAACGTGAAGAAATGATTCATGAACAACCAAACCCAATTGACCCCAATCAAGTATCCAAAGAGGTAACTTTTGACATTTTTCTTGATCTTTCCCTTTGGTTTATTAGGGTGGCAGGGGGAGGACACACACTAAAACACAGACTTGGGCACACACAAAACACCATAAAGTTACACACGGGATGGGATTTTCTAATTTAACGCCTTTTTTTTTTTTTTTAACAGAAGTCAAGCTAAGAAAAAAAAGGTTTTAAAGGGGGATCTAGTTTATAAAAGAGTTGCGCGAAATTAAATACCGGATATATGTTATATTCATTAAAATATAAGCAAATATAATAAACACCATGAAAACGAAATCCCCCCCTCTGCAGCCTTTCTCTACCTCTTTGAATCATTCACAGTCACAGCACACACAACTACATCTGATGTAAGAGACTCTATAGACAGTACAAATTTAAAACGTCATTATCTAATACAACTACCACTATAAATGCTAATTGAAAATCCTATAACAAATGAAACTTCCCATAAATGCTAATTTACAAAATCACATAATGATTAATAGTTTCCATAGACAAAGCAACTAAATGATAGAAGCACTGAAGTCTCTCGTGCCCTGAAGTTTGAAGAAAAAAATATATGCAACCTTATTTTTAATTTTCAAGTTACAAATTGTTACTTTGGGCTTTATGATTAAGACACATTTGAATATATGCAAATTATATTACACATCATGAATCATAATTTTTATTTATATATTTATACTCTCATCATGCATCTGTATGAGTATACATTGACCCTGTAATATATATATATATATGGTAAGTTATATTATGACTCGCCCCTTCAAAAGGAAATAAAAAAAAAATCATAATTTAATTAAATGTTTTCTTTGATGTTACTTATACTGACTGGCAGTGAGGAGGCATTGAAAAGGGCTAACATTGTAATCCATTCAATCAAGGAAAAGAATAATTCAATCCTGGCACTAACACTGCCCACCCTTCTCTCAAATCTCCACCAAAAGTCTCTCTGTTTTCTCCATTAACGGTCATTTCTCCTCTCTCTCGCTCTCTCTCTCTCTTATTCCACACAGTTACTGAAACAAGCTGACCCCATTTTCATTTGAATCTTGTCTTTCTAAATGTAAGCATTTGATTGATGTGTAGCTTCTTACACAACCTACCAACACGTGTGTCTATGTACTAGGAATATGTGTGTATAATTGTATAAATTGTTTTGGGTCCAAAGAATTGTCCTTTTTTGGAGGTGAAACTATTTTACATTTGAATCTTGGCCTTCTCAATGTACCAGGAATATATGTTTGTGTTAATTTGTTTGTTTGTTTTTTAAGAATTGTGTGTTTATGAATGAAGCTGAACCCATTTGCATTTGAATACTGGCCTTCTCGGGGGAAAGAATACACATTCATATATGTTCTTGTGAATACTAGGAATGTGGGTGTATATGGACTTGGATTAAAGTAATTGTTTTTCTTTCCAATAAAGATGAAATCTTTTGCATTTGAATCTCGTCTTTCTCCTTCTCTCTGTGTGTTGTTTATTTGTTTTTGCTAATGCTCTAATCTATGTGTTTTTGGGTTTGATAGTGGCAGTGGTGGGGTAAGAGAATTTGGGAATGTTGACTTGTATATCGTGTTCAAAGCAGCTTAACAATGGATCTCTGCAGCAGAGACACGGAGAGGAAGAAGAAGATGATGAAGATGCTGCTATGGAGACTCCCAGAACCAGGCAGGCCGTCAAGGCTCTTACCACTCAGGTCTGTTTATATTTGTCTGCCTATGTGCGCGCGCGCGCACACACACACATGGATTCTTCTTCTTTAAGTCCATTTTGGTCTTTTGTTCGTTTGCTTGGTTCCTGGGAAAATGTAGTGCAGGAAAAGAAAAGGAATCCGATTTAGAGTTTTTTTTTGGGGTTTCTTTTCTTTTCGTTTTTTTAGGTTAAGGCTGCTTTTTTATTTATTTGCACAGATAAGAACCAAAAAGAGAGGAAAAGGAAAAGGCTTAATTGTATTTTCCTTTTTGTTTTTTTTTGTTTTTCTTTTCTCTTTTAAATTATAGCCTTGAGGCTGGGGGTTTTCCAGAGCCGGGAATAATAATAATAATAACGTGAAACTGAACCTTTTGTTATTCAATTGATAAGTTATTAATTTTGATTTTTTTGTGGACCATTTTTGGGGCAACCAAAAAATACTAAGGATGAGAATTTCAAAGTTTAGAAATCTTTTTTTTTTCCAGTGAGTCCTTCTGTTTTTATTAAGGAAATTGAACACGAAGGTTGCATTAGCAATCCTTGGGACAAAAAAAGGTAAAGAAAAAAAAAAAAAGAATGGAGTTACTGTTAAAGATGGGTCAATTCTACTGGTTAGATCATTTGGTGGTTCTTTATTTTCATGCATATTATAAGGTAGAACGAGTTATTGCGTCTACTTTTTGGTTTTTCCAATGTTTTTCTGCCTAAACATGAAGGATGATCTTTTTTTTTTTTTTTAGATTAAGGACATTGCTTTGAAGGCATCAGGAGCATACAGGAACTGCAAGCCATGCTCAAGATCATCAAACAGTAACCATAATGGCAATTATCCAGAGTCTGATACTGCCTCAGATTCTTCAAGATTCCACTGCTCGTACCGCAGAGCCAGGAGCTTGAATCCATCTCCAAAAATGTGGGGAAAAGAGATGGAAGCAAGGCTAAAAGCACTATCAAGTGGTGAAGGGACTCCCGTGTCCGTGAGTGGACGGACAGAGTCAGTGGTTTTTACTGAGGAAGTTGAGCCTAAAGAATGGGTTGCACAAGTGGAGCCTGGTGTCCTCATCACTTTTCTTTCATTGCCTCAGGGTGGAAATGATCTTAAGCGAATTCGATTCAGGTATGACTATGTTGTTTGATCTGTAGGCTTATGCCAATATCATTGATGATCAACTGTTCTCTTATATGTAAGTAAGCAGAAGTGGTCATGGAAAATATGCTGTGTTCATATGTCCTCTGCAATTTTGAGTTAATTTGTTTGATTTTGATCACTTGGACTTAGTGCTAGAATTGGGCCATCCTCCAACTGTCCTTTATTTTAGTTCGGCTTTGCTTTGTGTGAGCATGATTCGATTTCTTGTATGTGCTGGTGGCAGATGTAGTCCACCATCGTTATGAGGATGAGATTATTTCTCAGAATTTCTGTCAGTTGTTCATTATACTGACTGTTCGATTGAACTGGTTATAAATATGTATGGGCTTGCTTTGAGGGTATCACCTACATGTATTACAGTTCTGTTGCAATTAAAATTAGAGAAGCAGTATGCAGCATCTGATTGATATTTTATAGTAAAAAATAATTTTGTTTGTTCTGCACTTTTTTTTTTGGTGAAATCAGGAAATGTGATCTCACTTTGATCGCAACATGACATTGTTGACTTGGAATTTGTAATGCTGCAAAGGGAAATTTGTTTGCCAACTTTTTTACGGCATTAAATTGTAGGACATTGATTGCTGGATCAACAACTGAAGCAGGACTAAAGTTATGTCTGGTGTGCATTTTAGTATGGTCATCTTCCATAGCCTGCATTACACTGCACAAGCATTTTGTCTTTGATTGCCAAGTTGTATTTGTCCTTTTGTGGACCAAAAGATTGAATGGTTTATGATTTACTGTTCCTCTGGCATATGGAAACTAAAGCTCATTCTTTCTTCCTTAACCATTTGCTGAAGTGGATGACCAAATAAGACAAGAAAAATGCAATATGGTTTTGAGAGCTGTTCCAATTTTTAATGTGGAATTGTTTGTAGAAACATGAGGTTAAATTTGGTTCACCTTCTCGGCTTCAATCCGGTCACTAATAGCCAATGTGCCGAAGTTATTCATGGCTGTTGAAACATTTAGGTACAAGAGTTGCCTCTGAAACAAGCCAGAATTTACTTCCGTGGCACATTTTAGCTGGTTACTATGTAGTGGTGCTTTGTCATGTCTGGTAAACTGCTCCCACGATCCCAGCTTGTGAAAAGTAAAATCAATATTCAGCTATTCCTCTATCTGAAATTGACATAATCATTCCTACATGTCAGCTTTGGTCATTGGATGAACGGGAATAAAACTACTTGTGCACTCTTTGTGGATTCAACCACTCGTTTTGTTCTGTTTTCTTAGAGTTTGAAGTTTAATGCTGCCAAAATCAGATGGTTTCTCATTCTCTGTCTGCTAGATGTAGTTAATTAGATATTTACAAGTCCTGATAAATGTATACATGATTTGGCCAGTCGTGAAATGTTCAACAAATGGCAAGCTCAAAGTTGGTGGGCGGAGAATTATGACAAGGTCATGGAATTGTACAATGTTCAGCAGTTCAATCACCAAGCAGTCCCTCTTCCGACGCCACCAAGATCTGAAGATGAGGTAAGTTATATAAAGTCAAACTTTCCAGTTGTGCTGTTGGTGACGTGAAGTTAGCAATAATGCCATTACATTGGTGTGAGCTGGTGATGCTTGCAGCTTACTTGCTTGTGTGCATTGGATTGCATGCAACAAGATTATGTATCTTTATACTATTATTTGTGGGTTGAGGTCAATGCCTGACATGTCTCCTTCAGTGTTATGTAGAGCTCACTAGAATAATTTCACTCTACATCTTAGAAGTTGCATTCTTCGTTGTCCTTATTGTACTTCCTTTCCTTTCTACTCTAGTCCTGGAAACCTGAATCTGCCAAGGACAGTCCCATTACACCACCGCTTGACAAAGAATGCATGCCCAACCTCCAGCATCCAACTGGAATGAGCTGTTTTTCATCAGATTCACTTGATCACCATCTGATGCAACATCAATATTATGACTCAGCTGATCCGGCTTCAACTCCAAATCCCTCCAGCATTAGTGGGGCCAAAACTAAGGCATCATCAATGGATGGTTCTGGGAGGACTAGTTCGTTGAGAGAGACTGATCACTCAGGAGAACTTTCCATCAGTAATGCGAGTGATATGGAGACTGAATGGGTTGAACAGGATGAACCAGGAGTGTACATCACTATCAGGGCTCTTCCAGGTGGCACTCGCGAGCTCAGACGCATCAGATTCAGGTAAGTGGAATTCAGGAGTGTACACAACTTGAAGCATCTGTAATCAATCTTGTACTTTGTTTCTTATGACTTTTATCCATACTTATATTCATATGCATGAAAGCTATGATAAGTGGTAATGGTGGCGATGTGGATAAGCAAGTAAACAGTGATATTGTTTTAAAAATTATCCTTTTTAGGTGCACCTAAGCTGGCTGTGCCCTATGCTTGCTTGAGCCTAAATGGCCAAGTATGGTGTATATTTAGTAAAGTCTGAGCATTTCTTCTCTTCTTGAGGAATAAGACAATTTTACTTGTACTACCTCTAAAAACCTAGTTCAACATAGTGAACCGTAATTGCCTGCCTGAAGCCATCTAGTTTGGATTCTGCTGGTTTCATGGTAATCTAGGATCCCTAAACCTTAGCCATTTTATGATGAGATGTGGGCTTTTAGTATAGCTTCCATACTATGATCACCTGGGGGTTATTTTTCTATCAAAGCCTGCCTATTCGATTTATCAAACTGGAAGGCTATCACATGATTTGCATTGAGCTCAACAAAATAATCAAAATCGTCCAGGATTGTCTTTTGTTCGGATATGTAATTGTTTTTCGATATTTTCTGATGCAGCCGAGAAAAATTTGGAGAAACGCAGGCAAGGGTGTGGTGGGAAGAAAACCGGGCCAGGATACAAGAACAATACTTGTGACTTAGCCAACAGATGACACTGGCCAGCCCCGGAATCCATGGTGCTCAATTTGACTGACATAGTTTAAGCAAATCTACAGGCCTCATCATAGAGGAAAAAAAAATAAAATAAACTAGTGAAGTTGTATTGATCGTCTCCCAACAACTTCAACTAGTATTATGCTCTTGGTTCTTTTACCCATATTTTATTTTCCTTTACTTGGGTTATAGGTGGATGCTATGAAGTTGTTTGGAATGCTTTTGAGTTTAGTGAATAGACGTAGAAATCAGAAAGACCATGAAAAAAAAAAAAAAAAAAAAAGGGGTATTAACTATAGTTATATAACACATGAACTTTTTGGTCATAAACAGCGCTTCCCTTCGTCTTGATTCATATGGTCAGCTGATCTGAATCTTCCTAGCAGGCCATTACTTGTTAGCATGCCAAGTTCCAAGTGCCCTTTATGTTCCACCAGCCAACATTATTGTTCCATTGAAAGAAAAAAGCTACAAAAGATGATCCCATCCATCCATCCATCCATCCGGATGGCTCAATTAAACTTTTTTTAAAATTCAATTATACTCAATTTGTATTGACTAAAAAAGTGGATAACTCAGTAATTTAAATTGGATTAATGTTGGTAGATGAGGATTAGGAAGAGATGACCAATTCACCCTTTTTGGGGTACAAATTATTAATTTCAGTAAGTGGATCCATTAATAATGGGATTAATCTATTATTTCTTGATTTTTTTTTTTTTTTTTTTTTTGGATTCGACAATGATCTGTTGATTTGAAATGAAAGTGAAGTGCTTTCCGTTCATTCTCTTTAGGCTTCGTTGTCTATCCAATCATGGTTAACAGATTGGTAACGTATGCCCATTGATTCCCAATTAAGTGCTTTGTCTACAATGCAAAATGTCCCGAGTGCCCTCTCTTGCTAATGGAAACCATTATAAGCACTTTTTTTATTTTTTATTTTTATTATCTTTTAAGCACACACAAAAAAAAAATTGTATTTTAAATTTATATTTATAAATTATTTTTTGTTATTTAAAATTGATCTGTTAAAGTTTTCTCTGTGAGAAAATGTTAGGCAGATATGATCCAAGCTCACAGAAAATTGCAAATTAAGATTATTTAATTAATGATTTTAATTATTTTTATAGATTACAAATTGAAATTATATATATTTGCAAATTAGGTGTAAAAAATAAAAAAGAATTTAGTCTCAAATTGAAATTCAATTAACACAGTAATACATGAAATCACATAAACATTACATCCGCTCAGCACTCAAACATAACTCAAAAAATTTTGGCCAATCAAATTCAGAGATACACACCCAAAAAAAAAAAAAAGGAATAATTATAAATGAAAAATATATTAAAGGAATTAAATTATGAATATAGAAAAACTTTTTGCATTCCACATTATCCTTGACTCGGTTATTAAAAATTAAAAAAAATTAAAAATGAAAGGGGCAATTTGGGAATGAAACAAAAAACCCCCAAAAATGAGAGGCAAGACGAATAAAAACATTTTCAAAAACCCTAAACCCCCTCGTTTTTCTCTCGAAAGCCGTTCTATTTCTCACACACTCTCTCTAAATCCAAGCCCTAATCCCGTTCTCTTAATTCATCTATTCATACATAATTATATATCACCCAACTCTGATTATTTAACTTCGATTTTTTTGCACATTAGAAAAACTTTGTGCGCGTCCGTGTCCGCGTGCGTGTCCGAGATGGTCACTGGGACGGCGGCGACACAGCAGCAACCGCATACACATACGTTGTCGGCGAAGGTGAGAACGACAATACAGACGATCAAGGAAGTTGTCGGTAATTTCTCTGATGTTGATATCTATGTGGCTCTTAGAGAGGCCAACATGGATCCTAATGCCACCGTCAACAAATTGCTTCATGAAGGTCCCATCACCACCCAGCATTTTTTTTTAATTTATGGGTTTTTGTTGATGGGTTTTGATTGGATAGAGGATAGCTGGTTGTATTGGTGTTTTTTTTTCCTTGTTTGTTTTGAGTGATTGAGTGGGAAATTGCGGTTTTTGGGGTCTGAATAGTATTGTGATTTACTCTTTTGCTTTGATTTAGGCGATTTTGACATGTTTTTAGTAATGGGTATTCGTTGTTTTTTGGATTATGTTGGTGGGTTTTGATTGAATGGACGATGGCTTATTGTGTTGGTGCTTTTTATTTGTTTTGAGTCTTGGAGTAGGAAACTGTGGTTTTTTGGGGTTTGAATAGCCATTTGGGTTTAATTTTTGTTTTAATTTTGATGCTTTTGACGTGTTTTTAGTCATGGTTATTCATTCTTTTGTGCTGATTTTGACTTTGGATGTTGGAATTTATTTGGCTTGTTTGATGAGCTTTTGGGTCTTAGCTTTCATCACTGATAATAGTCTTGCTGTCTTGGCATGGCTACTAGAATATTATTTGGTCAGGTTTAGTTTTTTTTGGTACATAATTGGTCAGGTGTGGTTGAAACCACCCAATTTTCACTATGCAAACTAAGTTTTTCTTTTGTTTTGATTTTCTTTCTGTGTCAAGAGTAGTGGATGCTAGTTGGTGAATAGAGGGTGAAACTTGTGAATTAGTGGGGGCTTTGGATTTTATGAGTTGAGGAGAAATTATGTCTGGATTAGACCATGTTGTTTTTGTCATCTCTCTCTCTCTCTCTTTTTTTTTTTAAGTTGAGTTTTAAATAACTGTCTTTTTATGTAGTTCCTTAACATACTCATATTTTTCTCCTGTTCTTTTACTGTGAATTTTATTGGTTCGATGGGCGCTTTCATGGATTTCCCTATATTGGTCTTGACTTTTTAGAGTAGATGTAAGTAAAGGGGGGAACTTTGGTGGGTAATCTGAGGTGATAATGTTGCCAGCAGGTTACTGAATTGGTTTCCGACAATTAGTTGCAGCTTCTGAGATACTGTGTCGTGTGCACACCTAAACCCATTTGTAATGTTTGGTCACATTTGTAGTGAGGAAATCTTACCGTGGAGTAGCATATTGTCATCACAAATGTTGGCCATCATAGCTATATGTATGTTAACTGGGCGAGCCATACTTATATATATGCTTTCTTGTTCACTGTAATTACAGGACTGCTATGTTTTCAGGACTTTGACTTGTGGTACTTGTTTTTGAAGATGTATTAGCTTAGTATTGTGGCAGAGATTTGTAATTTTTCAATGCTGCTGGTGCCTGTTTTATGAGTTAACAGTATAATGTGGAGAGGGTTGCTACTCTCAATGTTTTCTGACCTTTTTGCTTTTTTATTTTTTTTGGGGGGAGGGTAGTAATGGGGGAGGCTATTCTTTAATCTATGTGTGATAGAGACCTTGGTTTCTTGAATCTTGTAATGAGCATTGCATGCTGGCGACCTTTTTTTTTCCCAGCTCAAAGCTCAAGTAGTTTAAGATTTGTTGTTCATTTTTTCCTACTTTGATGTTCCTCAGATCCATTTCATGAGGTAAAGAGAAAGAGAGACAAGAAGAAAGAGGTAGGCTCTTGTTATTTTCTTCCTTTACACATTCTACAGTTTCTGTTTCTTTGTTCCATGATTCTGTGTTCCCTCTTATTGTTTGATGTTTTGTTTCTGTATTGATAATGCTATTTATATATCATATAATTAGGTTCATTGTTTAATCTACCCTTTTTTGTGCTTTGCATTCAATAGTGCTAGTACTTCTATCAAAGTTTCTTTTATATTATAAGAGTTACTTTGCCCATCTACTGCTTAAAATGTGCTGCCATAACTTTTGATTGTGTATTTGTATCCTTGTGGTGTCAGGGTATGGGTTACAGGGCTTCTGCAGATACAAAGAAAAATACTGAAAATATCGTTCAGGTGATGAAACCTCGTACAATTCCTGAGCGTAATGTACGACGAAGTGGCTATAGTCGAGCTTCCTTGCCTGGTAATTCAGGAATTAGCAGAGAGTTCCGTGTTGTTAGAGACAACAGAGTCAACCAGAGTATGGATACAGAACTAAAGCCTCCTCTACTGCAAGGTTCAAGATCCACCAATAAGCAAGGTGCTGTGATTGTTACTGGCAAGGGGTATGATTCATGCAATTTTTTCTTCTTTTTTTTTTCAATATTATTCATTTTTGAGTTTTCACCTGCTGGTGTTATTACCATGTGTTATACAATTATGCCTTTTTGGAATTGTGAAGAATGTGACATTGTTCACTCTGATACAGTTTGATCATATATGCATCCAAAGTTTCAATTCTTGAGGCTGAATTATGACAACTGGAAGACCTGTTTGTGAACCATGGTCCTTGTGTTGATTCCAAGTAGTTGTATTGGTGGTATGTCAAATCAATGCCTTATAGTTTAGTCCTGAGCCTTTAGAGAAAAATTGAAATTTTTGAATCTACTATTAGACCTTTAGTGTGGTGCAGTTAACCATCTACTTTAGTTTGACATATTCGATGACAAGAAACTAAGCAGCTGCAGGATTGCCTAGAAATAGAATTTATATTTCCTCTTGTTTGTGGTTTTCGTCTTATATACCAAATACGAGGCCTTCAAAATGAGCCTCAGAAAGTCTGAACAGTTTTAAGGGAGCTTTTGAGCAAGGTTGCAATAAGAGGATAGGTAAAGAATTTCTGATCGTCTTTTTTTTTATAACTTGTTTATTGATTGGTTGTTCTCAATGTTAAAATGCCGATCTATGATTGTTCTACATTAGTCTTTAAAGATCGTTGGGCAATTAGGTCTGGATAACATGATAAAGAGAATGAATGGTTGTTGGTTTTGTCATTCAACGTATAATGTTGAACTAACATATGTTTTTTCCCTTAAATTTTTCTTGCTGTAAGCTCTAATTCTACTGACTGCTATAGTAAGGGATAAAATTTGATCCTCATTTGTATGTCAATAGCTCAATGGAAATTTCAAGCAATGTAAGGCCCTCTGGTGCACGAAGTCCCTCTTATACTCCAAATGGGCATACTGATTTGAAAACTAGACAGACCAGAGATGCTAATTCAGGTCTTGGGAATAGGAAAGCTGCAGTGGATGAGAAGCGGACTGCTGTTGCCAGTGCATCTTCACCAGTTCAAGCAGTGAAATATTATAATTTGCAACATAATTCTGAAACTCTGGCATCAAGCAATTCTGCTGTGGGGGTGTATTCCTCTTCTACAGATCCTGTTCATGTGCCATCTCCTGATTCTGGATCATCTTCTGCTGTTGGAGCCATTAAGCGTGAGGTTGGGGTGGTGGGCGGTCGCCGACAGGCTTCTGAAAATTCTGTCAAAGATTCATCAACATCAAGCAGTCCTTTCTCAAAATCAGTGTTGGGACGGGACAGTTCACTGTCAGAATCATTTCTACGATTCCCTGCAATCTCTAAGGCTGATCAAGTCAGCCAGACTAATGCAACTGACCCTGTTATGCCCAGTATTTCTGTCAGCAGATCTGTCCTAAGCAACAGGGCCCATCAACAAGCTCTGGGACATCAAAAAGGTAAGCATTCTTGAATAAGATTCTGTAGTTGGAAATTTCCTGAAAATATGCTTGTCAGCTTTCTTTTTTTTTTTTTTTTTGTTGAAAGTGTCAGTTTTGGCTGTTGATTGTGGAAGTTGATGGGTTAAATCAGAACTGTTTACCGGCTTTTGACAAGAAATGGAGATCTGTTTTGGGGCAGTTGATTCATCCATTAGCTGATTAAGGCAGTTATTATACATTGGCATAAATATTTTTCTAACTTTTGTATATGGTGATTTTCTTTGGGGTACATTATAATAGCAACTGACATGACTGAGTGCTTTACATGCAGCTACTCAGCAAAACAAAGAGTGGAAACCAAAATCTAGCCAAAAATCAAGTGCTGAAGTGGTTGGAGCACCTGCAAAGTCCAGCTCACCTTCTGCTGATAATTCAAAGGAATTGGAATCAGATTTGCCAGATAAGCTTTTGCGACTGAATGTCCATGAAAATCAGAATGTTATCATAGCAGAGCATATTCGAGTCCCTGAATCTGATAGGTGCAGACTGACCTTTGGTAGTCTTGGGCTGGAGTTTGATTCTTCCAGGAATTATGCTTCTGGATTTCAGGCAGTTGGCGTAAAAGAAGAATCCACTGGGGAATCTGCTGCAAGGTTTGTCTGTTATTTCCCTTTTTGTTATACTAGAAGTTTTGAATATCTAAAATGAGAACAGCACTTTAATTGGAAATGGGATTTCCTGTGGTATTGTGGTCAAAATCACTTAGGATGATAACTCATGTATTCACACACTTCATGGAAAATGACCTTTGCATCTTCCCAGCCCATAAATAATTTCTTTATTTAACTGTTTAAAGTATTTCAAACTACTCATGAACATTGGTAACTTATACTTTGATAAATGACATCCTTGTATGGATCTTTTATTGACTGTTGCAAGTGAATGATGATAACAATTTTTAGAATTTAGTTGATTTGGGCTAAATATAGAATATTAATGCTGATGGCAGTTTGTCAGTATCTGCTCCGGAGTCTTCTAGTGATGATCCTTCCAGCAGCAAGCAGGTAGAGATACTTGATGAGAAAGTAAGAAACACTGAATCTGATTCTCCAGCATCTACAATGGCTTCCAATCATCAATTGGCTGATAAGTCTTCAAGTCCACCAAACTTAGACAGTTATTCTGAGATTGGGTTGGTTCGAGACAACAGTCCATCCTATACACCTTCAGAGACACTGCAGCATGGAGGTCATCATGAATTACCAAGCTTTTCGGTTAGTTTTGTTCCTATTATAGTGAAATGCTATGTGCCAACCATAGATTGGACCAAGTTCTTTCAAATTAGAATCTTAAAGACATCTAATGGTTGGTGAACTGAAGCTTTTATTTGTAAACAGGAGTATGTGCATATTTGTCACGCAGCTTTCATATACAGTTTTGTGTGTGTGTGTGTGTTTGTGTTTTTGTATATTCTGATATGCATCGCTATCAAAGCAGGCATATGATCCACAGATGGGTTATGATATATCATACTTCAGACCTCCAATTGATGAACCTGTGCATGGACATGGTCTACCATCTCCACAGGAGGTAAGTTGGCATGCCATAATATTCTCTTTCTCTCTCTGCTTTTTGGTTTCAAGACTAACTGTTTCTTAGTTGCTCAACTTAAGTTGGAGCTTGTGACCCAATAACCCTGTTGCCCTCTAAAACCTATGTCTCCTCACTGCTTGTACACCAACGTGTTGTCTGGTTGTCATGGGCTTAACTTATCTTCATTATGATTGCAGGCTTTAAACTCACATACAGTGAACAGCATCCCTGCATCAACAGTTCCTATGTTACAACAGCAGCAACAACCACCAATGGCCCAGATGTACCCACAAGTCCATGTTTCACATTTTGCTAATCTTATGCCATATCGCCAGTTCCTTTCCCCAGTTTATGTTCCGCAAATGGCTATGCCTGGCTATTCTAGCAGTCCTGCATATCCCCATCCATCAAGTGGCAGCAGTTACTTGTTGATGCCTGGGGGTGGTTCCCACCTTGGTGCAAATGGCCTCAAGTATGGCATTCAGCAGTTCAAGCCAATGCCTGGGAGCAGTCCTACTGGGTTTGGAAATTTTACGAGTCCAACTGGTTATGCCATCAATGCTCCGGGTGTAGTTGGAAGTGCAAATGGCCTTGAAGATTCATCGCGTATGAAGTACAAAGATAGCAGTCTTTATGTTCCCAGTCCACAGGTGACAACATATAACTGTTATTAATTTCATGACAACCTTCCATCAAAAAGGCCGTCTTTTTGATATGGCATACATGGATCCACCTTGAATGAGTTGAATGTGTCGAGCATGATGGGGTCAGTTTTATGGATAAACATTGATGCTTTGGATTGTTGGATTTCACATTTAATTTAGTAAGAAAGGTGAGCTTTGGTGTAACGGTAAGGTTATTCTAATGTAATTTAAAGGTTATAAGTTTGAGTTGCAAAAACATCCATTGTGAAACTGATAGGGCTGCATACATTCAACCCTTCCTTCAACTCTCTGGGGTTAGAGCCTTCGGATGCCCTTTACTTTTAACTGATTGACCATATCTTTTTCTGTGGTTCCTGTATTGACTAGGCATCTTATGTGGCAGGCTGAGACATCTGACCTTTGGATTCAGAACCAGAGGGAGCTTCCAGGCTTACAGTCAGCTCCATACTACAACCTGCCTGGACAAACACCTCAGGCTGCTTATTTGCCATCCCACACCGGTCATGCTTCATTCAATGCAGCTGCAGCACAATCTTCACACATGCAATTCCCAGGGCTATATCCGCCACCCCCTCCACAGCCAGCTGCAATGGCCAATCCTCACCATTTGGGTCCTGTTATGGGTGGTAACGTCGGAGTTGGCGTGGCCCCGGCTGCACCTGGGGCTCAGGTTGGTGCTTATCAGCAGCCTCCATTGGGTCACCTGAACTGGACAGCAAATTTCTGAAAGTTCAAAATGTTAACCTAACCCCTTGCTTGAAAGGGATGGCAGTAGTGACAGAAAGTTTTCTTTGTGAAATGAGTAGAACACACAATCTCTTTCATTCAATGCATATATGGTGTTTCGATCTTCAATCTCCAATCTCCATCAATCCCATCATTATGGCCATGCATTATTTCACCCCATGATGATTGGACTGTTTGTGACTCAGATTCGATTTTAATTTTATTATAAAAATAATAAATATAAATGAGTTTTGATTAAATTAGTGATTTGCCAGTTGAATTAATGGCCTGGTTCTTACCGGGTCGATCTCTCCGCCAAGATTTTATAACTTTGATTAAGAGAAGTTGCGCTTGGCTTTGTTAAATTAGTAATCTTTTTCAGAGGAAAAGTAAAAGGGGATTGCTCTCTTCGGAGGGATCCACTTGCTCTCTTCCTCGGGATCTCCAATGCATTTCTTTTCATGTTTAGACGCTCCTGGTCCTTTCCTCCCACAATTCAATGGGCTCGTCATCTCTACCCTTCCTTTAACCAAAGCGTATGACATTCATTCACATTGCTTTCATTTATCTTCTGGCATTAGTAAAGTTGATTTCGTGTAGATTAAGTGAGAATAGCAGAATTTTGATTGAAAAAGTCAATGATTTGGCAGAGCCGCTGCAAGGTGGCAAGTGGTGGTTGCCTCGGGACTATCATGTCCTAGCAATTCATAACTGTTGAAAACGAAGAAAGAAGTTCACGTGTCAGACCTGACAAAAGGTTGTCAGGTCCAACACGTGCCGGTAGGTTTCTGATTCCATGGTTTATGGTGGGAAACCTATGCACGGATTGATTGCTGCTAGCACTGGTTCAAGATTTCAAAATGGTGGGCTGTCCGTCTGTGATTGTCTTTTTGAGCCTTTAGGCCATTCATTTGAAGCAGTCTTATTGTGCTTCTTGATCCCTTTGCTGGCTATACAGAATTAGATTAAACACTTTATTTGGATCAAGCAGCTGCTATCATACTGCAGACACTCGGAAGGCTCAAAATTGTCGCGATAAAACACCTTTCATCGCACCAAAAACTCGAGTTGTTAGTAAAAGTACAACTTTATTTTGTTCAGTTTTCAAAGAATTGCATTTAACATTGAAGAGTTACACTTATTACAAGCGTCAAGGGTCATGAAGTAAGCTGTTAGTTCATGCAATAATACATCCTCGATCCTTTTAAGGACGCAAGCTCTGTCTAGAATTAACATCTTGTGATTTGCAACAAAGAAAGGTTAATGGGAACACCCAACTTGCCATGGGACTTCACAATTGTCAAAAAATTCTGCCAATAGAAAATAATCTGGAGTCCAAAACAAGGATAGCTCATTCACCCTGCTAAATCTAGCAAGAATGGACACCACTGACAAAATTTTGACATTAAATCTCGGCGTGGAGAATGGTTATTTATTGTTTTGTTTAGTCCATGGTGGAATCACATCCCTTTAATCCATGATGGTTATTTCTTGTAATAATGGTTAGGATGCGAGTGAAGTGGAGGCCTCTATGACTAGTAATCCTGTTCACATGACATCTCAGCGCACACCATGGGATATGAGAAAGGACAAGAATGTGCAAATTTAGCCTTTTTTTTTTTTTTATAAAAATTTGTTTCAGTAACTGTGATCGAAAGGTTATAATGGAGTAAGTTCATCACCATTGTGCAATCATGCTCAAAGGAAAAACCTTAGTTTCTAGTTGGATATACAGTCATACATCTTTTCTTGTTTGGTAGCGGAGAATTGGGCCATTTCGCTAATGTATGTCTAGGCATAAATGAAGCAAATCTTTCCGCTTATTTGCTAATGCTTCCACTCGTGTCTCTTGGTGGTACTCCATGTTGTGGGTGTATTCTATCTGCACTAGGACAACATCAATAATGTGCAGCAAACAGTGGCTTCTGATGTGTCAAATTCTGATGTGGGGTGGTGATGGCTGGAGTCTACATCCACCAAGGACTTTTTTTTTTATTCCTTCTTGTGTAGGATGATGGTAGTGGGGCAAATAGGGTGAGGAACTTTTTCTTGGTTAGGGCATGTCAATGGCACTACTGAGTTGCGTCTTTGGAGTCCCCAAATTGGTCATTCCATGATCTGAATGGAATCTTCTATGACCTGAAAGGAATCCCAGAATTCTTTCAAAGAGTTGTAATGCTTGTTACTATCAAGGTTTTGCTGTATTCCTCATGATGTATTTTCTCTGTTTTACCATGACTTTAAACAAAACCAGCTGAACGAGTTAGGGCTAGACATATCAACTTACCAAATCCCCATGAAATTCTTCAGAAGGGCTATTAGTCAGTTGAGCTATCTGTGAATTTACTGTCAAGCAATCACTCTTCACGCCTAAAATTCCTGCAATCTCAGCATTATACTTTAACATCAAATCAAACATCTAACAAGTCTTTATACAAAGGAGCCTTTTGTCACATTGTGAAATTTGAAATATTTATTTATTTATTTATAAAGCTTACTTTTATTTTTTATTAAGAATATTTTCACAATTTATTTTTGAGTCGTGATAAAATAATAATATTATTGTTACGTTAAGTCTCATCTTTCTAATAGGCCATAGCAACAAAGCTAAAACTGAATTTAGGATGTGATACCTTATAGGTAAATCATACTTCCCTAGGATATAATAATGAAAAATTTTCTTGTCCTTGAAGGATGGCTGATGGAAAGTGACAAAAGGGAAGCATGGAAGAATAATACTGCACACGCATGTTACTTTTCTTGAGGCTTTTTCTTCGGTTCACTCAGCTTAATCTTCACTTTTTTTTCCCCTCTTTTCAGCAGATTAGCACACAAATTCTCTTATCCAAATCCCTTTTTAGTCCCACAGGATTAGCTCACATGACAAAGGAAGAATTCTTAAAGTCTGGTTTTATGACCAATATGAGCTTTCTCATCTTAAATAAATAAATAAATAATATATATTCTTACCATATTAATCAAATCACATCAGCTTACCATATCTTACTTTCTGCACATTCTCTTTTCCTAATCCTTTGTTATGTTAATCAAATCGCATCTTCTTTGTTCTTTGTTCTATTAGCCAGTCTATTGGCTGTTCCTCCAAAAAGTTTAGCAGCCACGAGTGCAATCATTGTGCAAATAAGCACCGAACCCCACTTGGAACATGCTCTCTTGCTTTCGAAAACATGTATAAACAATAATAAATAAATAAATAAAAGTGGTCAAATGTGGAAGTTGGAGAGCATACATAGGCATGAAATTTGCTCTTCTTCATGAAAATTGATCAACATAATAGTTCTAAGTAAGTTAGCCGATTAATTGGTATCGAAGACACTTCAGAAGGATTGAAGTTGCTGAGGAGATTCTTAGTGACTAAGAAATTACATTCCAAATTAAAGGTTTCAAATACAAATCAACTAAATGGGAGATAAAGAATGTCTCGTGACATTGATGATATCTTATGTAATTGAGCAAAGCATTCGAAATACATGTTTGAAAATAAAATATTTGAATTACTCATAAAAGAAATTTCAGTGTATGAGACTACTATATTAATCTTTAAAAGGATTAATTAATTGTCTTTATTTTTATAAAAAAAAAAATTATTTCTGTAATTCTAATTTGTGTTCATGTTTAGTTTTATCATTGTTAATAGAAAGTGTATATATATATATATATATCTATCTATATTTTTCTGCAAATTTTTATTATTTCAGAGTGTTTACGTGGTTTCTAAAGTATAGTAAAATAATTTTACTATTACACCCACAATCATTTTTCTATCTATCTCTCTGGTTTTAGTAAAATCTATTTCATTAAGGGAATGATTCCAGAAACAGCCAAATGATTACCTTAATTTGCCTTCATCTCTATCACTTTGGTTTTTGAAAATAAAAAATAACATAAAATTTGGTGGTGCTAGCGTTAATTCAAGGTTAAACAACATGGGCTATCATTAAAAGTTAAGTTAAACTTGCACGTTTAATGGAAATCATGCACCAATGCAACTAAGGCAATGCTCAGCATATATAATCCATAATCACAAGTTGTTAATAATCTTGGTAAGTTATAATATAATATGCTTAGCCTTGTATTAATTCTCTCTCTGTTCACCATATGAAGTGCACAATCATATTCATGGATTTGCTATCCAAGTGGGCAACAAACAGGGAAAAGTTTGTGATTAATAAAAGAAAACCCAAATCAACTTTGGTAAATTATGCAAATTATAATGATTAGTAGATTTACTCTTCCCCTCCACCCCAACATGTGATCTGTCTAATTAGGTTATGGCTTACCACAGAAATGAATATATATATCTTCACTAGCCACTTAGTCAACCCATGTCAGCCTCCTCTATTACAGTCCCATAAAAAAAAAAAAAATAATCAGAAATTTTATACACCTTTTAGTGTATTACAAGTACAAAGGAGCAGCATTATTGCTGTTCATTTGATTTGCTCGATAGTGCCATAAGTCAAAGAATCCAAGGAGCCGCATTAGTTGACTGTTAAAGGAGGAAATCTATGCACCTAAGGAGGAACAATAATGCCTCATAATATTGCTGACATAGCCCCCATCCTTGTGGTCCTCAAAACTCAATATACGTCCCAACCTACTTCCTTTGCTTTTTATTTTTATTTTTTAACCTTACATCGTGAGTATGCAATTCATCACCATTAAAAACTTGTGTTCGAATTCACTTACTATCTTTTTGATTTAACTTACTCTCAAGAAAAGATCCGTGACTTGAGTACTGCTAGACCGTACACAAGTGATCCTTTTTTTTTTTTTTTTTTTTTTCTTTATTCGGTGAAAGGGGTTAGATGGGTATGCGAAGAATTGAGTCTTGATCCAATACGTAAGAACATGGGGGAACATTGTTAAGCTCCCATCTGGGGTGGTCCTAATGTACTTCTCCCCCGAACTGCCTCAAGACAATTAACTCTTCATTTATATAGCAAGCAATGAATCATACCTCACACTTCTAAAATGGATAAGATCTAGAGATGAGATGGCCTTATTTTGTGTGCATATTCATGTAGACGTTTGAATATCTTGTAAAAATCACGTTTTCCTTTCGGTGTTGTAGAGTATTTAGGCTCTTTTTTTTTTTACAATTAACTAAGACACTCTTTAAACCTTCCTAGTAAACAATAAAGAACAATAATTACCTTAGTCTAATCAAAAAGGAAAACAACATAATATTCACACTAATTATTCATATAATTGAAATACAATCCCACTGTCAATGAGATGTACATATTCATACGCATGAAATAAGCTGGATCAATACTCACCCGTATGAAATTGTTATTTTAAATTTAAGTAAAGGAAAAGGAAACCATTTGGTCCCAGATTAAGATTGGCTTGCCAACCAGGTGTTTCTTCTACGGTAATCAATCATAAGCATCGTTTTTCTTTCTTTTTTTTTAGGCAATTGCAAGGAAAAGCTAAGGATCTTATGTCACTTCCGGCGAAGGAGAGGCAAAGTAAATATCGAGTAAAGGGGTGGTGGTTAAAAATTGCAAATTATTATGGGAGGAAGTTAAACATGTAAAATTACACGTCATAATGTCAAATGACCACTCAATTATTTTAATTTTTTAATACATGATTATAATATCACAAATATACAATTGATATATAATGATCATACAATGTACATCTGTATCTGTCATGGGTCAAAATTTTCAAGCTCCGAGAATATTTGTGCCATTTCATCATTGCCAACCTGTCACACTATTTCCACACATTGACCCTACCTGCACGAGTGCATAGATGTCTTGGTAAGTGGCCTTATAAGAGCATGTGTGAGAAGGAATGCACAAAAAAAACTCTCTCCCTCTCTCTCTACATTCGTCTCCTTCTTCATAGGCGTGGCATTTGGCTTTCATTTCTCTCTCTCTCTCTCTCTCTCTCTCTCTCTCTCTCTCTCTCTCTCTCTCCCTCTCTCTCTCTCTCAGTCATCAAGAACCCATCAATAAACATGTCTGTTCTGTTCATTTTACTTTTATGTGATCACAGTGAGAGCAAAGAGACCAGAGTTCCAGTCTGTTTTTGTCTTTGCTTCTCTTTCCCATAATCATTCTTGCTTCCATTAACCTCTCCCTTTACTCTCTCTCCCTCTATCTGTCTCACACAAACATACAAAGTAAGCAGCTTTAAACACAAATTGAAGCAGACAACAAAGGAAAACAATATCATTCACAACCCACTGTTTGATACTCTTTTGTGTGTTTGTCCTTTTAATTCAAGAAAGAAATCTCTATAAGGAGATATGGATACTTGGGAGGAGAAGCCATACAGGTCACATAGACATCAAAGAGAAGCCAACCCATCTTTCTCTTCCACTCTTCTTGATGCAATTTACCGTTCCATAGACGAATCCAACAGTACTAAAGTTGATCAAGAAGAGCTGGTTTTTTATAGAGAGACCATGAAGAAGAAGCATGGCAATTCTGCTGTCAAGCAAGATGGCAGATCAGAAGTGGAAAGAGCTTGCATGATAGAGAAGTGGATGGAGAAGAAAGCCATGAGCCATGAAAAGGTTGCCGTTAGACGAAAATCCATGGCGGATTTCGACAAAATCCCCCCGCGAAAAGGATTGGATTCTGTGTTGCTCAACTCTTGCTCAAGCTCCTCTGAATCAAGCTGTGGTGGTGGGTTTTCTTCATCTGAATCTGAGTCATTTTATGGTCTCAACTCAAGGTCGCCAACTCACACAATGCAAATTAGGCCTAAGCCTATCAGAACCAGCATTTCTGCCAGGCCGGCCGCCGGGAAACATCAAAGACCTCTAGGTGAAATTGACATGGATCGTCGTCATCATCATCATCATCCTCAGAAGCCAAAACATGAAGGGGGTTTCAATAAAGCAAAGACCAAGGCCTTAAAAATATACGGTGATCTCAAGAAGGTCAAGCAGCCTATATCACCCGGAGGCCGGCTCGCAAGCTTTCTCAACTCTATTTTCACTTCAGGCAATGCCAAGAAGGCCAAGCTTTCCTCCTCTTCATCAGGCTACCAGGACAGCAGCAAGTTAAAATTATCTGAGCAGCAGGCGGCATCCACATGTTCTTCAGCTTCCTCATTTTCAAGGTCTTGCTTGAGCAAGACCCCATCTTCCACTGCAAAACTAAGTAATGGAACCAAAAGGTCAGTGAGGTTCTGCCCTGTTAGTGTGATTGTAGATGAAGATTGCAGGCCTTGTGGTGAAAAAACTCTATACGGAAGTGAAGAATCTCTGACGGCGATCCCAACTGCAAGAAACCCCACAAATGATGAGTTCAAGTTTCATATCCTCAACGAAAATCGCAGAGTTGAAGAATTTGCCAGGGATCTTTTGAAGAACTACCAGATTAGGAAGAAGCAGGAGTTTGACATGAGAGATGCTTGCAATGGCAACGAAGGTTCAAGTGAATCAGAAGAAGAAGAAGATGATGATGATGCAGCAAGCTATGCAAGTTCTGATTTGTTTGAATTGGATAATCTTTCTGCTATTGGAATTGAAAGGTATAGAGAAGAATTGCCTGTTTATGAAACAACTTATCTTGGTACCAATCGAGCCATTGCCAATGGCTTAATTCTGTAATTTCTACCAGAATTGTTATTTACACGCATATTTTTACTCAATCAAAACTGTTGCCTTTGGCCTCTAAAGCAACGGTTTTGCATATATATGCGGATAAAATAGACGTGTAAATACCAATTCCCAAATCTTAACTAAGCTTTATTGTCAATGAAATTGTGTGGGGGTTTAAATTAAAGAACAAAATCTCTTTTCCTTCTTTAATCAGTCCTTTGCTTCATTTAAGTTAGTACAACAAAAGTATATAATTATCTTTATTCTTTTTGTGTTTGTTTATTTTTGTACTAAAGACTGGTGATTGATACACAGGCAGATTTTCAAAGGCTACATAGCCGTGGTATCTTTGTGCACACATACTTGAGAGACCGTGACTACTGTATAAAGATGAATGGTGATGATGTTGATCTACATAAAGTAACATAATATTCTTGCAATTGTGTTCACAAAGAAATGTGAACAAAAAGAGAAAAAAAAAAGGAAATTTGGCTTAAAGATGTTGAAGAAAATTGAGAGGTTAAAGCAAAGGCAGATTTTCTACACTTATCATCCATCCATGGAAGAGAAAGAAAGTGCTTTTTCTTTCTTGAGAGAGTCGCTAGGTGGGTTCCTCATTTGCTTCACCATAACACTATCTCAATGTAGCTATGAAGGATTATTGGCCAAAATAGTCACTATTTATTTAAAAATGCTCAAGTTTTTGTTTTTGTTTTTTTTTTTTTTTGGGGGGGGGGGGGAGACTAGAGTCAAAATTTTCTTCTGTTCTTTTTTTTTTTTTTTTTTTTTTTTTTTGGGGGGGGGGGAGAGACTAGAGTCAAAATTTTCTTCTGTGCTTTTTTCTTTTTTTTTGTTTTCCTGAAAAAGAAAATAGTATCTTCATTAAAGTTACTTGAAGGATGTAATTTTCTGGTGGTGGGTGTCATTTGATATGGCCATGAAAACTAATTAAAGAACTAAAGATGGTAAACTAATAAAGAGCTCAGTGGAAAGGAAAAGAAGATAGATGCATGGTCTCCAAAGCTGTGGACAAGAGGATCTAATCTTTTGATCTCTTTGGCCTTGATGTCAAATTTTGTTGGCTTCTAAGCTATAAGCATGGTTTAAAGGTTTTTGATATGTCTTCCCAATTTGCCAAAAGATTGCCAATCAAATCTCATCATTTTTCAAACCATCCAATTGTGTGATCATATTCCCTGGTAACTTTGAAGGGCAAGCCTTAGTGTTTGTAGATTGGAATCTACAATTTCAAAATTTTGATTATAGCCATCCTTTTCACAATGAAAAGATAAGGACTTAATTCTTTGCAATAAGGCCCCAATAACCTGTATACATTCAATTGGGCATTAATTTAGTCAAAAGTTTCGAATTATCAACTCTCCCTCTCATTGACCTCTTGGAAAAAAGAGGAAAACCAAAATCTGAAAAGAGTTCTCGATATATATATATATATATATATATAATTGATTATAAATTTTTATAATTTGGTCTTAAACTTTTTAATTTTTTTATGAGTTTTATATATTTTAAATTAGTTTAAAATAAAATTCAAAATTCAAAATCATTAGATATCATATGTTATCAAAGTAAAAATTATTAATAACTTGATTGTTTTCTCATTAAAAAAATGATTTAAAAATATAAAATTTAAACAAAAATACAAAAAAAAACTAAAAATTTAATTATAAAAATTCAAAAAAAAAATAAAACTAATTTCTTTTATATTCCAAAAGAGATCTCATCCTATTACTCCCTTTTGGAGGGCAACAATCATGATTATTAGCACAATTTTACGTGGGCTATACTATTCTTTGCCTAGCAGTTAGTAGACTCTCTAGATGACCTCAATGAAAATTCGTAGCACATGAATTCTTATCCAAAACAGTCCAGTGATTTTTTTTTTTTACACAGAAAATAAAAAAAAAAAAGAAAAAGAGAAGAGAAAAAGAAAAGGCAAGGGAATCAAGTAATTCATGGTGTGTTTGGAATTGCAGTTGCAGTGCAAAAACTTTGCATTTTATGGTGTATTTGTGACTGGACCAACCGGGTCCGACCTACACTAGTTAAGTCTGCCTCTAAGAATTGTCTTCCACCAGAAAGAGAAAAAGAGAATTCATTGTCATGAAATGACAAGTGGATAGCCGCATCAGCAATAAAATCTGCTGCGTTGTAATTAAATACTTCTTTCTCTCAAAAATGTATTTTATGAAGACTGAAGCAGACCACTAAATCATAACAGTTGATATGCTAATTAAGTTATCATAATATATTTAGACATTCCTAATTACTAACTAGCATATTTTAAGGCATAATTAATAGTCCTAAAGAGCTAGCGTGGACTGAAGGAAAAGAAAAGGCTATACTACTACCCTATATGCAAAAGTTCTGTGGCCTCGAAATGGATATGTACCCTTGGAACTATTTTATGGGGTCCTGTAATTAGTTGTTAGTCTGAATCACAATTAAAGAAGTATTTGAAAAACTACAAGAAGAACAAGTGGCATCATCAAATGCAATTTGGTATCTAATTATAAAATTATTGTCCTGAAACATTTATTTTTCCTTAATAATATTAAATCAAACTTAAAAGTTAAAACTTTACTATGTGAGGATCATATTCACCTATCATCAAATGGTTGGTGAAGTGGGAAGTTAGATAACAATGATGAGATTAATGGGTTGGTGGGAGGGGGGAGGGGGAATATGAACACCAACCCCCTGCAATTGACAATAATTTTCTAGGACACTATCTCTAATCATGAATTTCATTTTTAGTGTCAACTACATGATGCTAACCAGGATTAACACCAGATTAATCAAGACTTAATCTAGTCTTAAGACCCTTCATTTTCCTCCTTTGGAGGGGGGTTAGTTTGGAGAGATTGTTCGGATTGTGGGTAGGTGGTATTGTTCCGTTACCATTTTGTTTCCAATTCCTGAATCAATCTAAAGTCCTTACAAATAGGTATGAATTAATGGAGCAACGAATTAAAATTGGAGTGCTGATTTTGCCATGACAATTTTGATTTTGGTCGTAATGTTAATGAACAATTAATCCTTTCTAATAAGAACAAAATGTTGCTGTTGTTCACTTTGTTTTGAGTGTTTTTGTGGGGAAGCCTTGGCAAGAACATGTCACTTACCAACCATGCACAATTCACAGGTGCATATACCATAACAGTAGGCATGCCACCAGTTTAATCATATTTGGCTATTTCATTGCAGAGCCATTTGGATTAGTTTCATTCTAAACCACAAATGGATTAATCAATGTCTCAACAATATTTACAAAAATGTGTACATGTAGAAAGGTACATGTAGGGTCGAAGTTAAGAAATTATTTAATTCAATTGAATAAAAGCCAAAAAAAAAATATATATATATGCTCCTTCGTATACAAGTTCATTAAACAGAAAGTTTATGCTCTCTATTGTTTGAAAAATTATGAAAATTATTAACAAAAGGACGAATTGCTCGAGATCTTAAGTTTTCGTCTCTATCTTTTCGAGTCCATTTTTTAAAAAGCTTTTACTATCTGTAGAAAATAGTCTAGGGAAATGATATAAAATCCATTTGGGGAATTTCTGAATGGGCTAGTTTGAAATCTTGTGTTACTTTGAGATCATAACATGAAAAAAGTAAATTGAAAAATCAGGTTAAAACTGAAGCAAATATAGAAAAATTCTCTTGAAGGTATTGTTGCTCTTAATGCACATGAGATGCATAAATCTATTTATTTTATATTGGTACATATATTTATGATCATTCTTATTAATTACATATTTTCATAAATATTTAATTTTATTATTAGTATTATATTTTTAAGATTATTAATTACACAGCTCAATCAATCATTGCAATTGTGATACTCCTCTAATTTCCGTGCCACAAAAAAAAAAATATAATAAAATAAAATAAAATTTGTGTCCATTTTTATCATTTTCCATTGTCAAAATTTATGAAACCTGCAGGATCTTTTAATATCTCCAAATCAACCGACCGGATCCTGCGAAGGATGTTGGAGCAGAAACAGATGGCGTCTGGCAGCCTTAGCAGCAGTTGGCATGCCACAAACAAGAGTACAAGATCAAGAAGATTTGAACCATCTCAGATAAGCTGAGCTGGCCGACTGATCTTTGTGGCCTGAAAGAGATTAGAAGTTTGAATCTGTTTGTTGATGGGATATTTTTAATTAAAAATTATTATTTATTAATTTTATGTAATTTAATATGTATTTTTATTAATATATTATTAAGTCAGCAATTTTTTATGTTAAATACATGTAATATTTTATAATTTTTTTTGAAAGAAATAATATAACATGTATTAAAAATATCTTAATTTATTAAAAAAAATTCTTTCAAAATAATTACTAAAAATTGAATTATCTCTATTTTTTTATAATTTCTTTATCTTTAATTTTTAGTTCCCATTATCTGTCTGCAAATATTCACAGTAATGCGAGATTAAATTGGAGCATTATGTTTTCTTTAAAAAAAAAAATTTATTTTTTCAGTGGTTTGAGATTGCTTATTCTTTTTTTTTTATTATTTTTATTTATTTTCTAATTTCTAACAGTTAATTACTGATTATTTTTGTGATTAAGAAAAGGGATTAAAAAGACGTGCGGTGAGCTGATGGGTAATAACCAGAATTAATGGGAAGGCTAGGCCACAGACAATCTGCTTTTTAAACCCACACGTGATGGAGTGGCCGTGTTGTCTGCCTCTTGGCTGTCGCGCATGCACACGTGTGCTTTTCTCTTTTATCATATTCATACCCACCCCACGCCACCCCACTCGCCCATTGACAAGATTCATTCTTACCACTAAGTGACATCACTATCACACTCGAGAAATGCAAAGAAATGATATATATATAATTTTTTTATTATTTTTCCTTTTTATTTTTTGTTAATTTAAATTCGAAACTTTTAAGGATGAAACAAATTTAGTACTCATAAGTTTATTATAAACATACAATTGTAATCTTTTATTTGTAATTTTTGATGCCTTCTTATGTTTAATAATTAATGGTTGTTGTACAATAAGTTGGACGTTTGTTAAAATTGTGTTCATTTCCTGTATCTTTTTAATAAAATTCTTTTTCATGATGGTCACGTAGATAAAGTATGAAAACGAGTTTTTAGTAGATAGACATAATTTGAGGTTAGAAGTCTTAATAAGAAAGCATCCAAAATGTGGCTCTCACTTAATAATAATAAAAAAAATTATTTATTATTTTTAAAATTTCAATTCATCCTAAAAATCAATACATATGCAACCAAAATTTTTTTATAAAAAAAGTTCAATTATATGTTTTTAACATTTTGGTTGCAAAAAATCCTTTTATTTACATTTATTAATTTTGGTTAGATAATTAATTTTTTTTTCAAAAAAAAAAATAAAAATTGTTCAATGGGACTCTCATTGTGTGTTAAATCTTCTGACCATACAAAATGGACCTATCCTTCATCATCCTTTGTGTGGCTACGTCACCCCTGTGGAATCCAGATTCCTGTAATGTCCATGGTGTTTTAAAATGTAGTGCTTTTTTGACATGGGTATTAAGGGAAAGAAAAAATAAATTAAGAAAGAAAGAAGACTGAAGGGGACAGGGCCAACTTTAGTAAAAGAAAGGCAAAGAAAGGAGTCAGGAGGGCGTGTGTGTGTGTGGGGGGGGGGGGGGGGAAAATAGAAAGGTGTGGAGACTCTAACGAGGAATTTTTTTGGTGATCCCAAGGCAAGAAGATTATTGTGGGGGGGGGGGGAACAAATGTTTAGCAGTCTGCAGCTTTTCTTTTTTTTTTTTTTTTTCTCTTGGAAACGAGGGGGAGACAGAGACGTTACATTAGGAGGATGACATTTGAAACTCAACTTGAAAAACTGCTCTTTTTTTCTTTGTTAGCTCCCCTGCTTATTACACTTGGCTGATGGAAGGTGTTCCCTTGATGTGCTTGCTTGTGTTCGATGTAGGAACTTTCAAGAAATGAAATGTTACACTAACCTGATTTTCTTGATTCAGACCATAAAAAGTATATTGTTTTACTATAATAGTTAAATTCACATTTATAATTATTTAATTTATGAATATAATTAATAATTAAAATTATAAATATATAATTAACAACTTCATCAATATATAAAATATATTTTATTTTTATCTTATATGAACACAATTTATATTTATGTAATAAAATTTGGATAAATAAATATATTTTGTATGAATACAAATATCATTTTTAAATATGACGAAATTTCTTTTGGTATAATCATATATAAAATTCTAAATTGTGGTCTCTAATTTTTAATTTAAAATCTTAAATACATGTTTATTGGGTTTTTTTTTTTTTGATTTAACCTTTTGAAGAAAAAAAGAAAAGAAAAGAAAAAGAAATAACTAGTTTTTTCAGGCACTATTGATTTAATTCTTAGCAATTCTAGGCTTAATCAATCCTTCAAGAATTCAAAAGCAATTCCAAGTTCATTTTTGTATCTGTGATCAATTCTTATATTCCTTTCCCTTTCATTTTGCTATCTCCAAAGAACCAATGCTCCTTCGGCTATGAGTTGGTTTTGCCTTACAAATTTAATTTTTTTTGGCAATGTGTGCATGAAAAGTAGCACTCGAAGAAGAATCCTCCACCAAAGAGTGGCCAAGCATTGAAGGCTTTCTCTTCTTTTTATTGCAGATAGGGATAGAAGCAAGCATAGACTCCTCTTCTACGCCACTAGATGGACGAGGTGGAATGGAATGGAAAGAAGCGAGTGATGTGCTTGATGTGGATTCTGCACGGGTCCTATCTTTTTCTTTTCTTCTTCCCTTTTTAATTTTTCTTTTCTGATTTTTTTTTTATAAAAAAATATGCATATAATTAAGATATATGTACAAATAAGTATCAATTTTGTACATCCAATTTTTTATTTTTTATTTTTTTATGGTTGTATTCATATTCTACTTGGCTTGTTTGCACATTCTACCAGCATCTACTGTGGTCCTCCTACCCCATCCACCTATCTTTTTTTGGAACAAAATATAGCTGACAAATGTTCCTGTCTATAATTCTTAATTACACCAATTGGCCTTCAATTTATGTTGTGCTTACTCATAATTTCGTTCCAGAAACATTTGTATGAAATGGTTCAAAAAGTTGTAAGTGCTCATGAGAACTTGTTCAAACTTGGAAATAAATCTTGATTGATCTAAATAAGATCAAGGGAAATTTAGTTGGGGAATGAAATGAGATCCAAAGTTCACAATCACCTGGAAGTATTCCACATTCCTCGCATGCACGATTGAGATGATCCATCTAGCTGGCATGGCAACCATCAAGCGAAAATGATTGCAAAATGCATTAATTAAGTAAGTTAATTGAACACCCCAAAAAGCCTTCCCATTAAGTTTTAGTTATGAATCATTTCCAATCTCATCAAAAGACATGGGGCTATATGCACCCCAGCCTACTCTATGCATTTTTTCTAGTTGCTAGCTAGTGAAATATCATCATTAGCTTTTATTTTTGAATTTTAAAAGAGAAAAGGAAGTGCCACTCTTTGATCAACAAGAAGAAAAGAAGCCATTTTTTATAAGTAAATTTGGGCCAGAGTTCTCATGCATATGGTCATGGCCCTTGGTGTATACCAGAAATTTCTAGCAGAATACATGGCCATAAAAGGCTGGGGTGAGGAAGCTTGCAAAGCTCGTTATATGTTCTGAGTCCAAATATATACATGAACTTTTAAAAATGATAAGATAGATTCTTCAGCACTAATAAATATAAATAGTAATTTTTATTTTTCTTTTTTTGTGGGGAGGGGGAGCAGTACTATTCATACTAGAAAATAATGATATACACATGCCCAAGTACAGTCAATCAAATCATGACATAATAATTAGACAAAATTTCCTACCCTTTTCCTACATATTGAAGTTTTGTGGATTCTAGGTATTTTCTTGTATGACTTGTTTGTAACCATCAGGCCTTAAGGTGGCATGGCCACTTGGTTGTCTGGAAGCACTATTTGGTAAGCATGATTCGAACCGATGATGTGATTAATAAATCCTTGTGTTTTCCTCTCCTCACTAACAACTAAGAGACTAATAATAATGATGTGTTACCATATAAACGAAAAATAATTGCTTGTTAAAAGGGTTTGTATGTAAAACCATTTCTCAAAAACTTTGTATGTGTTGAGCCTTGGCCTTGTAAAATTGCACAACTTTATATTCGTTACCATCGAAGAATTGATGTCAAACGCTCAATCTATATTTGACAATGAATTTCTGACGAGTATCTTTTTTTTTTTCCTGAGCAATTTCTGATATGATGTTGATTTGATATATTAATTCTTCAATAAATACCGCTGATCATATAAATAGAGTAGGATATGATAGGTAACAATTAGATCTTGGTTTAGCGCATTTTTTGTGTTCTATGGCCTAGTTATTAAAAGTTGAAAAAGACGTCCATGGCTACAACATGGTGACAATGCGGCTATTCGATACAGCTACTGCATTGCATACCTCCGGCCATTGGAAACCTTTGGAATTCCTGACAATTAAGTTCCACTATAACGACGTTGATGTGACAAAAAAAAAGAAAAAACCCTTGTGGGAAAGGTGGATTCTTTTGAAATGAGGACGTGTTTGGTGGCTAAGAAAAGTAGGGCAATGCAGCATTTCATATTCTCTATCTAGCACGCCGGCCATCGTCACATGCAGCTCATACTTCCTTGTTTTGGAATGAATTAATTTAGTCTAACAAGGGTTTTGAACCCACGCCTAGACATGAAGTTTGAAAATGGCCTTTGGAAATTGAAGTTTCATGATGATTGAGACTTGAGACAACAGCTAGATTATCATATTGCCTTAAATAGGGGATTAAGTTAGGAATGATAACAAAGCAAGGGCAAAAAGTATCTTCCTGATGCCTACTCCTAAAATCTAAAAAGTTATATAGCATTGCGTTTCGATGGCTGAGCCTTAAGCATCACTTACCATAATATCAAAATCAGTTAAAACATTAGAATGCCGCAAACTACCCAAGAACAGAAACCTAGCCACTAGGTCGACAGCAACCGAACTAAAGATTAAGACCCATCACTCCCATATAGTAATGCTGTTGAAGGATGCCAGTAGGTAGCTACGAGTCTATGTATGTCACATAGATATATATATATATATATATATATAGATAGATAAAGAAGGTGGCATTATTACTGGATTGTGCACTCCCTGCATGTTCTAAGAGTGAAGCCAGGCAGTAGTAGATCCTGTCCAATCTACATATCCTAGCCCTGTGAGAGCCATCTCAAACCCCATCGAGGGGAAGCTGCAAGTTCAAACCATCACTTTTGCTTCAAAACCCTCACTTCATACAATTTTCTGTGTGTTATATATCCACTATATATATATATATAAGTCTCGTGTTTCTAATACAATTGATTGAAATGCTCTTATTAAAATCCCTTGATTCCATATTTGAGTTCTAATGACTATTTTCTTTTTCAAGCTCCTTGTAACCAACCCACCAAAAAACAAAAGAAAAAGAAAAGAAATAAAAAAAAAAAGTGGTAGGGCTAGCAACATAGAGGAGGCCCAAATGTGAAGTTGGCAGGTCTGAGTTTCCTTCATTTTGGGCTCTCTTAGAGATCGATCTGCCGATTCCCAAAATTTGGAATTGGGCTTTGAACTTTTTGATCACACATCTAGAATTTGGGTGAATTTTTCTCCAAATATTCATTAGAGTTCAATATTTAGTGCATTGTGCAGTGTAAAAACAAAATTGTAAAGCGATAAAAGAATACAAATTTTTTTAAAAAATAAAAATAAAAAAAGGTTCCATTTTTAGGTTCAAGGTTCCTCACCTGCTCCATTAAGCTAGAAATCCTCCAAGTAGAGAAAAAACAATTTACGTTGGCATTGCCATACCTATCACTCTTGTGAACCGCACGAAAACAGTACAGTAGTGGTCAAAATGGTTACATAGATTTGATTACCTAAAGTTATGATTTTCTCATTAAAATTAAAACTTTCATTCAAGTTTGTTTTTATCTATCTATCTATAGTTACAATAGTCAAATATATATATATATAACGTACAAACCGCGTCTCGTTGGAACCGAGTTTCGTTCTGACAATAACATAGGTTGAGCTGAAACCAAGAAAACTTGCAAAATCTAAGCAATCTTTCCCGGTGAATTGAAGAGAGAGAGAGAGAGGAGAGAGAAGAGTTGAAATTTCGGAGAATTAACAACCTCGGCGAATCTTACAGTTACACCGGCGACTATGAGTTTTCTGTTCGGGAAGAGAAAAACCCCCGCAGGTAACCAAGAAATCATCCTTAATTTCCGCGACTTATTATTACAATCTTGTTAACATGATTGTGAGTACTATTATTGTTTGTAATTGTTGTTGTTGTTTTTTTAGTAAATTCTTTGTTGATTAATATATGTAACATGTGAATTCTAATAAAATGCAGAGACATTCTGATTAGTCTTCCCTTTGTATAGATTTTTTGAAGCAAGATATTGGTAGTGAAGATTGTGTCTTTTGTTGTTTTTTCTAAGTAAAGTTTTGAAATTTGGTGTAATGGGGTTGCAGAATTATTGCGGGAAAACAAGAGGATGATAGACAAGTCGATAAGGGAAATAGAGAGGGAAAGGCAGGGCCTGCAAGCTCAGGAAAAGAAGCTTATTGTTGAGATCAAGAAGAGTGCCAAACAAGGACAGATGGTAACTTTCATTTTATTTACTTGTTTTTGTGTTCTTGTGTTTTGTTGTGTGCATCTGACCCTTTCTAGATCCCCACAGTGTGCGAGCTTCGCATCTTTGTGTGTGTGTTTATAATTTGTGAGTTTGTGTAATTGGGTCTTTGCGTTCCTTTTTCAGGGAGCTGTGAGAGTGATGGCTAAAGATCTTATTAGAACCCGACATCAAATTGAGAAGTTTTATAAGCTTAAATCACAACTTCAGGGTGTGTCTTTAAGAATTCAGGTAACTTCCTACTTTGTGATCTTGTTAATAGACAACTATGTTGATGTTGATTTTTATTTTTTTTTTTAGCTTGTTAATAGTTGCCACTATAGTCTTGTGTTTTTTCATATAATCTAAGGACTCTGAGTTTTGGTTTGATCTGCATTTACTTGGTGCAAGAAAAAACCAATTTCTTTCCAACTCCTGCAGCATGTATTTTGGCTCCATTAGTATGAAAAAAAGAGGGTGTTCTAAAATTAGGGGTAATTTTTGGGTGATACAATCTTGCAATTTTTTGAAGTTTTGTTTCAGCTTTGAGGGCTAGAAATATATAAATCTATTGCTTCATGTCTGATCTGAGGTTCAACCATTCAAGAATGGCCAAGATCAACTTCTTATATGATTGCTTTGATAAGTAAATGCACGTGTAGTCGTTTTTTTCTTGCTTATCCTTCTGGAGCCATATTTGATTTTCGAGAATGGAATTGATATTTCAGACTCTAAAATCAACTCAAGCAATGGGACAGGCAATGAAGGGTGTTACCAAGGCAATGGGCCAGATGAACAGGCAGATGAACTTGCCATCACTGCAGAGGATAATGCTAGAATTTGAGAGACAGAATGAAAAGATGGAAATGGTTACTGAGTTAATGGGTGATGCTATTGATGATGCTTTGGAAGGGGATGAAGAAGAGGTAGAAACAGAAGAGCTTGTGAATCAGGTGCTTGATGAGATTGGAATTGACATTAATAATGAGGTATTGACATATCTGCCCATGTCTTTTATCTATTTTGAGAAGCAAAGTTCAGCTACTGCTAAAGCTTGAAAATCAGTATTCTTCAATCTGCAATATTACTAAGGATCATTGTCGTGTGATAATGAATATATCATTCTCTTTGACATGCAGCTTGTAAATGCTCCCTCAGTCACTGTCTCTGCACCAGCTACAAAGACCAAGGTTGCCCAAGCCGAATCCACAGGAAATCATGAAGACAATGGACTAGATGACGATTTACAGGCTAGATTAGATAACTTAAGGAAGATGTGATATCAGAGAATAAAGAACTGGGAGCTTTCCATTTAGGCATGGGGATGCTGTGAGCTATGCAGTCCTTGAACTTGTGTTTGAATTGCGTATCTGATATAATTGCGCGTCATTGGGATTTTTGTGTAAATATTACAAATGTGCTTGTGATATCTATGTGTTCAATTTCATGTGTATGCATTTGAGAACGATTGACTAATTATGATGTCTAAGAGGAAATGTATGTTAATCATAGATCTCTTCATTGTTTAGAGATCAGTTACTTTATGAATACTTAGTAAAGGGCATTCTCAGTACACGCCATACAACCTTACCCTTTGAACTTGTGAATGCACACAATTGGCCCCTCACAGGAAGACTTAATTGGGTGTTATTATCTTTTTCACGTTTCTCTAATGGGTCAAGAATACTGAACTTTTCAACCAAAAAACAATGGACAAAAAAAAAATTAAGTGCGTCAAAATTATAAACTGCCCTTTTTCTTCCTAACAGAGAAATAGCATGGTAAAATAACACAGGTAGAGAAGGAAACTCAAAGACGAGATGCTGATGCTAATAAATTAGAGGTCCTCCATGGAGTTCTCTTTTGCTGTCAATTCATCACTGTCTGAATCCAGGGGCTTGAGAGGTTTACGGCAGATTGGACAACTGAAATGATAATGAAGCAACATATCTATAAAAAGGGAGTGAAAGCAGTGCCTGCAATCCGGAAGCTGCCTCACATATTCCTCGTCCTTGAAGCTGGACAAACACACACTGCATTCAGTTTGTATAGCTTCTTCTGCAATCTCTCTCATTTTGCTGAACTTCAATGCAGGTACTGGACACGTGATGACCTTCAATGGAAGAACAGTTATCTCTACGTGGTCGGTTGGTCTGGAAAGAGAGAAGTGGGCGTTCATAATTGCAGATAGCTCATATAGAGCATATGCAATGGCAAAATTTCAAAGTACAGCAAGGGCATCAGAAATGCTGAACATGGCTTCCTTCTGGGTCAGAATTGTGAAGGGGTAGAATCCTTTCATGAACTGAGATATGGTCTGAATGAAGTTTATTGTGGTAGTGATGAAGAGAATAAGGATGGAATATCCTTATAATTTTTTAGGAGTTTACTGATATATTGTATTTATGATAATATTTACTTTATTAGATTAGATTAGAAAATCAAATTTACGAACCATTTCAATTTGGAGTGCATGTGATTTTGACTGACTCCTGATTTTTGTGTCTTAATATTGAGCAGTCCTGCACGTGCACAGCCAAGGGAAAAAGATATATATATATGGACCTAATCTTGAGGAGACCCAGCTCTCTGAAGGAAGTGGGACCCCTTTTCTTGGTGGGGCCACCAACATATCTCACCTTTCACTTTTCATTAGGTGCTTGCGTTCTGCATGCAAGTACCAACAACCCCATTGTCTTTAAAAACCTCTCACAATTTCACTCTCCATCTCCGATTCCTCCACTCACAGTCCATGGTCACCTCTGTCTCTCGGGGTTATCATTATTTGATTGAAAAGCCTATTAGTGTTGAGTTTTTTTTTTTTTTTTTTTTAAATTAAAAGTAGTGTTACATATATGTCGCAGGTATATAAAAATTCAGATTGTGTTTGTCTGACCTCAAAATTATATTTTTCTTTTGAAAAAAACCTAAGTGTATAGAATCCATATAAGGGGAAAAGACCCTAAATTGTACAACTAGAAATTTTCTGCCCACGGTATTGTTTCAGTGCTGCATTAAAAAATACAATAAAAACCCTGTGGAGAGTTTTATTTGATTACATTTCTCAAGCTAGTGTTGTATGTTCTTATAATGTTTGACTCTTTGACTCTTAAGGCATGGATGTTTGAATTACAAAGTTGGTGACAAATGAAATTAATGTATGCAGGATCAATTTCTGTACATTTCCATCTGATAAATACTTTGTTGCAGATTGTAGATTGTTATGTCTGTGGTTCTGTTAAGACGGGGCCCCGTAGAGGAAATGTGCCTGAACCTGTTGTCTTTTATTTTCTGCTTTTATGAATGCCATGCACAGGACCCCAAAGAATGCACTCTTGAATTCTATCACTGCAACTATACACTAATTCCTTTTTTGTTTTTTTGACCTTCTCCAGCTTTACTCCATTGAGCCATGCACAAGAGGAGGCCATGTTCTTCATATTTTTATCAACTTCCAAAGTAAGTGGTACTGGAAATCCTTTACAGGCTTCCTTCCGTATGTGCCATTCGCTGCAAGTGTGTGTGCAGGCTATGGTTTTCTCTCATGTCTCATGCTTCTTTTTCTCACCAGTATCTGCTTAGAAGTAACCTCTCTCCCGTTCAAGAAAACCACCCTTTTGCTCTCTATACTCAGCATTGCAGTGATCCAAACAATAACTTCGTGTTATATCATGATCAGGAATCATGGTACAATGTTAACCCCTCACAATTTTCCTTGAACTTTAACCTTCCTCCACAATCTGCAGGAGGAAGCTCTGTTGTTTTTCTGGGGCCAAGTAATGGGATAGTTTTGCACACTACAGTTTATGATTACAACGGCGAGTATCCTTACAGTGCCTATTCCATCTTCAATCCACTCACAAAGCAATGGCTTCTCCTCCCTCCACTGCCTCCCGATGAACACCAGACAAATGCATTGGTGGGGTTTGTTTGTGATCCCTGCGATCATATGACTTCTCATTTCAAGGTTGTGCGCGTTGTGTTTCCTGGTCCAACTGGGCAAATAACGACAAGTCTTGACGTAGTACTTTTTGATTCTAAGACTAGCCGCTGGAGCAAATCCACAGTGCCATGTCAACATAGAGTCTATTTCTGCACATTGGATAGAAGTAGTGCTGCCATGGAATACAAAGGAATCCTGTTCTGGAAAATCCTTATGGGTGATGTTCTTTTCACCTGTGATCCCTGCAACAGTCACTGTCAATGCAGTCTTATTCCATTGCCTGAAGAGTGCGAAGGTGGATCACCTCAAACTATTGATATGTGCATTGGTGTGAGCCAAGGCCACATTCAAATTGTGCAATTGGAAGTCTCGTTATATTGCAACATATGGAGGCTAGAGGATCATCGTGCTGCCGAATGGTGCTTGGAGCACAAAATATTTCTAAATGAATCAGTCGTAAAAGAAACTCCATTTTCAGCTTCTTTACTATCATTGCTGGCTTTGGACCCTGTTGATAGTAATATAGTGTACTTCCAGCGGCACACGGACCTGCTCACAACATTCGCATCATTCAACTTGCAGACTAGAAAGATGGAAGTGATCCATTGTTTTGAAGATGGGAGCTTATTCTCTTATAAGGCCTTGGCTTTTGTCCTACCAAAATGGCTTCCAAATCTTCCTTGCAATGTGGTGTCAAGTCAGTCTTGTGGCGTTGGGGAGAAAAACACAATTATTAAGTAGAAATTGCTTGCTTCGTTTAATCAAGCGCTGAACGAAGGAAAAGTTGCAGTTAGCAATTACTATATCGTTTTGTCTTGGAAGCTTGGGGAGGGCGCAGCTTGCAGCCATGAGGAATGAAGGGAATATTAATCATATTCCGGAGGTATGTTATGGCTTCCAGATGCAAGGAATAAGCAAAAACCTTTTTTTTTTTTTTTATGCTTTAACAAATGAATTCTGTTGGTTCATATTAATTGTTGCATCAGTTAGAAAAATCATGTCAGTTAAAAGAGTTGGGTACTCTATTCTTTTCAATTGCATAAGCAAGCACTTTCTTTCTAATCTCCATGAATTTTGGTGGATCCAACATTTTTTAGCATGTACAATCTATTGGTTTATATTATGGCTCATGGGTCAATAAAAATTGGTCTTAGCCGCATTTTCTTCCGATTTCCCACCCTGCCACATGATGGGGTATAAAGAGGAGTAATTTGCCAAGTGGCAGACATTGTGAAGCAAAAGCCTGGAAGTGCTGGGAACTATGAGTTGATAAAATTAGCCATTTTTATATGAGATCAAAGCTTCTATGAAGCAGACACCTTTAATACCATCTTTCCCAACTCTAAATTTTTTCCCTTCTTGCATTGGATGAACTCTCAAACGTGAAAATTCCGTACATTGAGACACCCTTCTCCTTATTCGATAAATTGGTTTTACTGAGATGCTCTATTATCGCCCCCTTCCATCCTTTTCAATGCGGCACATGGATCCTTTAATGCTGGATATGGATCCTAATGATGGCAATATCATGTACTTCCAATAAAAGGTTAAACTCCTCCCCTTGCAAAGTGTCCTAAACCACTTCCAAATCCAGATTTATCAGTTTAAGAAGAAGAAAAAGAGCTGTAGTAGGAGGCTAAGGAAGAGAAAATAAAGATAGGAGATGACCAACAGGAGAAAACTCTCACTCTCTTATGAGGTCAAAGGCCAACTAAGCTGTTTTCTCTTGAATAAAAACAAAAAATAAGTATAACCCCAATGACTTTCGTTAGGATTGAAGTACACCAAGATATATCTATTCTGATAACCAAAATCAATGAGGTCATCTGCACTTGCTGTGCATTCAATGAGCGCGAGGCAAGGAACTGAAAGGTCTGAATGAATGCCAGTTCATGTTACTATGTCTTGAGGGGAGCCTTCTTCACTCTATCTGTTATACGAGTGGGAGCTGTGGAATGCGATTTAAACCGACCTTTTGCTCCTTCTTCCTTTTCCTGTAAAACAATGAGCACAACTTCTCAATAATCTGCTCAAACAATCCTCAGTTTGTTCAAAGAATAAAACATAAGATAAATGTTGTAACTAAAGAAAAAATGTTTCTTTACTTCAATAACATGAATGAAAGAAAGAAAAGGGAAATGCGATTACAAAGAAAGTAGTGTTGAAAATGACATTTAGACTCATCCTAAATAACTCTTGTAAATAATTGCAAAGTACCAACCTTTTTCTTAACAACCTGAACCACATCCTCATCTTGAAGAACATGACTGAGGCCACAGTGTTGCGGGTTATGCCGTGCACTCTTTCCCCACACCAGCACATATTTCACGTCCTTCACTAAATTTCTGTGAATGTGATTACAAAAATCTTCCACTGTGCAGCCACCTCTATCCTATCATGCACAGAATTGACATAAATAATAACATACACTGGATTCTACATAAATAATAGTGTAAACTGAATAATTGGATAATTTTAATCGTACAGCAGAAAAAACCCAAGGGTCAGTGAAATCAGGTTGCTGGCCTTGTGGTTTCGTGTAGACTCTCACAAGCCCCATTTCTTCCCACATTTTTGCAAGCAGTCTGTCCAAGTTGAGCTGTTTAAGAGGAGAAATAAAATATTTCAATCCATGAACATGGTATGGTTTTGCAAATAACATTTTGTTAATGGCATTTATGGCACATTGAGAACAGAAAATATATGTGTAGAACTTGCCTTCATATTGCAGCTAATGACAACAGAGTTTGGCTGGTGAGCTAACTTGTCCACATCATCAATTCCAACAACATCTATCTTGTTATAAACATACACACACTTCATGTACTTACGATTACCCTCAATGACATCTATAAGATCATCTACTGTGGCATCCTCGCGAAATAGAACCTACAACAGAATTCATCTGTAAATGAGTACCTTTTTCCACAGATCAACTGGTAAATGCCAAACCAGATAGAGAGTGATCACCCCAACTAAAACAGAACAACAGCAGAACCATGCCAATGAGCATTTTTGGCATGGCCTTGTCCCCTTGTTATGCCCCAAGAAAATGTGAAGTGCAAAAGACATCTAAGCAAAGGTATCTAGACTAAAATAGCCTAATGCAAATCTAAAAAGCATAGACTAAACAAAAGGAGACAAGGAACCAAAAATTTCAACAAAGGAAGAGAAATCAAAATTTTGAATGCTTCATCATAGTGACATGGAATCATCAGCAATGAAGGAAACTGCAACAAAACAAGTTATTAATGAGAAAGATGCTTCAACTTCAGAAGTAGAACAGAACCAGGCCCAGACAGATTAGTTTTCATGTTATCAAAGAGAAATCATTCAGAGACAAAATTATGAGTGTAACGACTTGAAGCAAATTGCACTGAGAAATATCATTTCAAGCACAAAGAGGAAGTACCAATAGCCACATCTGTAAAACGATAGTTGCTTTGAATCAACAATTGCCTACCTTGATCAAGCTTAAGGAAAAAAGAAAATCTTATGATTTTTCATCCATTACTCAAGTTAGAAAGTACCTCAGCATTATGAATTTTATATTCATGTAGAATCTGGTAACAAAGTTTTTCATCTACATGAGTTAAAGGAAGGGTGCTGTTGAAAGAAATGCCCCCAGTTTTTCTCCTCTTGAAATAAATCTGCAAAGAAAGAGAAGTCAAAGCAAAGATAAAGCAACTAATGTTCACTGTTTATCAGGGACATTGACATAAAAAAGGGCATTTATGATAGAATTCATTCTACAAAAGTCAGATCTAAGATTACTGTCTCGTGAAGATTTCATCCAGGGTAATCGTGAAATTGATTCAAATGTTTAAAGTTCTCAAATTTGGAAAAATGTTAAAAGCATAAAATTGAAATTTTGCTTCCTAGGCACACAGTTTTCAATTCTAATGTTGCTGCTACATCAACACCCAAGCATGGGACAAGTGAAATTCATGTAGCAGATAAATAACCTTAATTATTTTTCAGGCAGTTATAATATCACATGCATGTATATACAATAGAAAAACATACTTGAGGTGGTCTCTTGTTCAATCGCAAACCCACAGCCTCTAGTTCTCTTGTCAAAATCTGTCGATGACCCTCACTCTGCATAATTATTTGAAAAAACTTAAGTTACACTAATATACATGAGGAAAAAACATGAGCAAAAAATAAAACATATCTGCAGCAAATATCTTAAAAATGGGGGGGGGGGGACTAGCTATGCACTTGAACCAGATGCCAAAATAGTTTATTCAGGAAAGAGACAAGATGAAATTTGGTTAAAAAAAATCTGGACTAAAGCGACGAGGCAAAGATGCTGTTTCCAGTTTTCCAAATAAACAATGAGGACTATGGAGATTACAAAGAACAAATGAGTCTAAACAACATTAACCTTTCATAGAGTAACCAATGGAAACTAGAGCAAAAGGGAAGAGATAATGCAGCAAAATGAACCTCAAATATTGTCACCTCCAAATGGATTTTATAATGTTATTCATAATTGAACGTAAACAGCCTACACAGATCAGTTTTAAATCCAAAGAAAAGAGACAGACCCTCTCCTATTTACTAAAACGATCAAAGCCTCCAATAAACATTTAGACTTGATCTCAATTAGGAATGAAAAGTGTTTTGGCAGGTGACAAGTGACCTAAATGTATAATCCCATCACAATCTAATGATCAGTCACTGTGAAGATCATAAAATCCATTCAGAGGAATCCAAAGCGGCCAAGACACTATATAAGGTGCACAAAAACTTACTTTTGAGGCATCAAGGACCATCAATACTAGGTCTGATGATTTGGCAACTGCAATAACCTGGTGAAAAGCAGATTCGTCAAAGTGTAAGTAATTCACATTTTGTACCAACAATTTATAAATGAGAGAGGAGGCCAGGCCAATGAGGGTCATAACAAATGATGGCAAAACATTAGAGGAGAATAATAAGCATTGGTAACATTTTCTACCTGCCTACCACGTCCCTTGCCTTCAGAAGCACCTTCAATGATTCCAGGAAGATCAAGAAGTTGAATTTTAGTGTCATTATAGTTTATAATTCCTGGAATACAGGTAAGTGTTGTGAACTCATATGATGCAGCTTCTGAACGAGTAGCCCTGTTAACATTGTTAATAGTGTTGACTTCCCACACTACACATCCAAATGCTAACACAATTAGTGCACATATATATATATATATATATAACATGTATGCACATATCTGCCAAATCATAATAATGGCAGACCTTGGAAATCCAATCAATGCAACACGGCCGTGGCCATACTTGGTAACTTCAAAACCGTCACCACCTCCACTTGAACCCTGATTCACAAAAGAATAGAAACTATGACCTTCAACAAATTCCAAAAAAGTGGAAAACAAACATGAGTAAAGAAATAGAAACTGAAGGATGGCATGAGAAGCTACATACTTTGGGAGGCTCTAACAATTGTGTCCTCAGCTTTGCTATCTTTGCCTTGAGCTGTCCAAGATGGTATTCTGTGCATTATCCAAACCAATTTAAATTTTAGAAAAAATCCCATTCAAAAGCTCTACCAAAATAACAAATAACGACTAAATTTTTAATGCCATCAATCATATATATATAGAAAAAATGAAATAAAAAAAATTAGGAGAAGAACCTGTGGCTTTATTTTTCTGGGTCCGAGCCATCTCGGCCTCAATTTCTTTAATCTTCTCAATAATCCCCATTTTAGCTCGGCTTTAGCTGCCACCACCTAATAAAAGAAACAAACTTTTCGACAAAGATTTAAACTTTAATAAGAGTTAGACACAGCTTTTGCTACTAACCAACCAAAAGTAGCAAAAAAGCTATAAAAAAAAGTTTGATTCAAAATCAAACAATTAACACTGACCCAAATTTTGTAGAAGACCAAAAACAGAGCATAATTTCCATTGGTAGAAAAGCCAGTCTCTTTATAGCTCTCCATTGATGATTAGAAAATCTTCAAGATATATATTGAGAGAGAGAGAGAAGTAACTCACCGAGTCGAGGGGGGCGATCCTCGGAGCTTGAATATGGAGAACGAGTTTAGCAGAGGGATTGGAGTTGGGGAGGAGGGGGCCTATGATGGTGGACGATTGGGTAATTAAACTCATAGGGAAGAAATAAATATAAAAAAATCAGGGCTTGACATAAAAAGATTTTATGTGGTCCATTCACATTGAAATCCAGCCCATACAAGCTTTTATTTTATTTCCTTTTTTTTTTTTTTTGAAGAAAAGATTGATGTATTCTAATTCAATTAAATTTGAAATTAAACATTTTGTTGCTGTAACTTTAGTTAAGCCTTGTTGGTTTGTCCCTATATCATTTTCCCATTTGCAATTTAGGGTCTATTTAGTCTTTAGTTGCCCTTTATTTTTCTTGACTCCCTTTGTCCCTAAAACACAATTTTGTTGCTCCTTTCCATTTAGCAATTATGGTCCTAAATAAAATTGGAACATCCCAAGCCTTAAATTTATTTTTATAATAAAGAGACTGTTCTTGCAATCAACTCACCGGTGGTTTCTAATTCCTGGACATTACAGCCAAGGCCCAGCCTTCTGACAATTGCAATCTATAAATATAAAATGTTAGATCATTGTGGGAGGGAGTTCAACAAACTGTCCTTGGATGCCTTGTTGGACTAGCAAATCTCAATTGAATTTGGGCGTGAAATAATTTGAGAGGCTGCTGAAAGCTGAAAGCATAACCTTTTATGAACAAATTCTCATTGCACCATCTATGTCAGACTTATGGACAACTTTGTCCAAAGTATTTCTCTTACACTTGCATTGTGATCGTCTTTGACTATGGTATTTTGATTAATTAGTCTTGCCCTTCTCCTTGATCCCCATCGCAAAGAAGACCACATCGATTTCAGGAAGTGAGTGAAGTTGCGGGTGTTTATATGCAATTTATACAATGCTGCAATCTGGTAGTTAGAATGCTACAAGTATCCAGGTTGTCTTTCATTTACACTGTTATCACTACTGCCAGTCACCTTGTTTGAGCTGCTTAGATTTGGTGGCACCTGAGCATGCATCTGAGCAAGCTCTCTCACTCTCAAGAGAATTGGTGTAGGGATGGGCAATGCGGCCGCACTTTTCCGGGGGTTTATCTACATTGTTGACCACATAAGGTAGGTGGTTAAGGATCCAAAAAAACGCAACCAAATTCTCAAGATGTAAAAGCTCCCATAGGTGACGTATAAGATGATCAGGATAGTTACCCTTTTATCAGGAGGTGTCTCTGCAAGGCTGGCTTTCAGCAAATTCCTCCATTTATCCTGAAAATAGGATTTTAACAGACAAATCCAGACCATGACTAGGTTAAACAAACTATTCTCTGTGAGAAATTCATTTGCTTGGAGATTGAAAATTAATGATGGATGTACCTTGAGATCGACAGAGGTGCGATATGAATAGGATGCAAATGCAAGCCGTTTAATCTCAGACCACCTTCCAGCTCCATACCTTGACACACCCTCAACTAGCTTCACAACCTCTGAAAGAGTCCAAGCTCGATGATGTTTCCTTCTGATTCCACCTTTTGATGTTGGCACAGTAACTATATTTTCATCAGGATATCCTGAGGAATCCACATGTTTCAGTTCCACATTATGCTCCACCCCAGTCACACTGGATGTTGATAACTGCTTCTCTCTCTCTAGTAGAGCTACAAGCTGCCAGTCAAACAGATACATTCAGCAACATATTAACAGAATCATTCAAGGAATGCAAAATTGTCAAGATGTATTCACTTCTTGAGGAATGGTAAACCACCACACATTCGGCCTCCAGGACAATGTATTCCCAGTACCCACTTCAGGGTGAAAAATCTCAAAATTCTCACATCAATTTCTGAAGACTCCAGTTACTTTCATTTTCCATTACCCCTTAAAATGTAGTGTCATGCTGCACCATATCTTGGAATATGAAATAAGAAAAGACCCTGTCAATCCCCACTTTCTAATGTTTGTTACCAATGGAAACTGCTCTTGCTTTGCATAACACAGTTCACCCATGAAAACTACTTCTCAATGTTGGTGGCCAAGAAACTACAGTTCCTCATCATCAAAAAATTTTCTAAAATTTTCAAGTGATTTGCTGCCCCATATGGCTTTGGCCCATAAAATATTATGCCGATATGCAATGGGGAAATTCAGCTAAGAACTAGACCATGGAGATAGAATGTTATCTTGATTATTATAATTCCTGTTCAATGGTGCCAACAGGAGGGTTTAACTACCAAAAGATTGCCGCTGGAACAATTAACAAGGAAAATTTTCCAATGAAATGAAGAACAAAGCCAAAACTATATATAGACAACACATATAATTGATCATACCTGGGGCTGAAGCTGTTCAAGAGTAGATCTGGCTATCATGATTTTGTTGCCACCTACATTATTTGGCTGAAAACTATGTGCATGGAGGGCCTTCCTTACCACTGTAGCCGGATTGAATCTCTGCATAACTCAATTCATATTACGCAATGATTGAAATGTTTATAGGACAAGAGCCAATAGACGTCTAACAAAGAGCAAGGTTTATACATGCATAAGCATAAGATACATATGCAAGAATAAGGTGCCAATAACAACAACAAACACAAAATTGCTTAGCAACATTGTAATTCCATTTTCAGTGCCAAAGTCAACATTACAATCCTTCAGAAACATACTATATTTGAGGTTAGAACCACATGTGTTTCTCTGAAACTGTGCCACAACTTATAGAACCTCATACATCCGCAAACAAGAAGCACAGTGGATTGTTTTTGGAGGTCTAAAGAAATGAATTCTTGCCATAGCAGTATGCTTCACACCAACACAGCAAAAATAATAATAATAAAAAAAGAAATCAGAACATGAATATTTGTATGGGAGTATAGACATCACATACCAGAAGGGCAGTGAAGTTTTTCCTTGGACGGCTTCTTCGAACCCTTGAAACACATGGAACCATTATCCCAGTTCCTCCAAGGGAAACCAGCCTTGTGATCACCATTCTGCTATCTGAAGAGGCACTGCCAGCAGACTTAACATGCAAGTTCTGGGACGTCTGTCCAAGTCCAGAATTTTTCTCTGAAGTCATCAACCTTCCACTTGAAAATTTTGCCTCTGCTTCTGAAAGTTCTTCAATATATCGTCTAGTAGGTTTCCTAGCCCTTTTGGTAACTCTCTGATCTATGCAATGTTCATCACTTGCATAGTGGCCGTCCACAATATTGTTTCTCACACTATTGTTGGAAACAACTTGATGATCTTCCAATTCTCCACAATGGCTAATGGGTAAGTTTTTCTGTTTGTCATTTATTGCTCTGATTGGTACATCCTCAGCACCAGTGCCATCCACATTATTACAACTTTCTTCATTGATTTTCTTTACCAAGTTGTTATCCTTTATTACAAAACTTGTAGTTAAAACATCACAAGAATTAATCAATCCCATTGCAATTCTTCTCTTGAGCCACTGCTTATCCTTGACGGTAGTCTCTCGCCCAAATGTTGCCCTAAAGGTTTCGTGAAGTTCTTTAATTGACAGTTTGTCCAAGCAGATGTCCCCCTGTAGCTTGGAAAAATCAGGCATTGAACTAGTGACAGTGGCAGAAGTTGATGGTCCACCTTCTATCTGTTTATCTGGAGCATTTGGACACTCCACAACACTCCGAGATTGATCAATATGGTTCTCAATCAAATTTGGTGCCAAGGAACAGACAGGTTCCTGCAAGGGAATTGCAGATTGGAGCTTCTCATCAATACCAGAAAATTTATGATGCTGATCAGAACAGTGGCTATGTAGAAACAAATAAGCAGAGGAATAATCAGGAGATCCATATGCTAAATGAAGGCTCTCTTCCTCTTTCACCTTTTGCAAGATCTCCTTAACATACTATGATACATGGATATGATACAGGGCAAAGACAGAAGTGAAATGAAGTAGAAAAGGAGCAAGAGTGAAGAAGAAAAGAAGGTGAGACACGTGGCAGTTGAAAAGGAGCAGGATCAACTCTTATCAACTTTGCAACTCATCTGACAGTTGTTGAAGTGGAAACTCTTAAGTAAACTAAAGATTAACATTGGAAGAGGCTAAACTATACCTCAAGGCGTGCACTTAATTCATCTCCATCAACATCAGTCTTCTGAGTGTGTAATGAACCTGTCATATGTTACCCATTCACATTTGAGGGAAAAGGCATAGAGGGCATAACAAACTACGAAAATATGATCTGGCCAGCCAGTGTACTAGCATGAGTGTTAAATACCAAATGCAAACACATTCAATGGGAGAACACACAAAAGTTTTAACTGCATGTTTGTTAAGCACTAAATCCACCAGATGGAAGGAATGGTTACTTGCCGATGCTATGGATGCAGCAGCAATTCCTCAATCTTGTTTGAATATGCAATGAAAGTGAAGTCAATAAAATGAAAAACTTTTCCTTTGGAAGATTGAAATAAACCAAAGAACATATTATGATTGTTTACAAAGCTAAATTCATAACTAAAGCCCATGGAAGAAGAAGATTTTAAATTTTTTGGGTTTTTGAAAATCAAATAAACTTGAATTTGTTCCTATTAGGATCCAGGACCAAGTAAGCTGTCCCCAATGTTCAACACTCATTCAAAATTGAATTCTCTAAAAACATGGTATTTAAATGTTATGCCAAGCAGTAGAAATAAGAACAAACCCTCCAAACTGGCTAATTGGGGCATCCCAGAGGAAGATCTTTCATTCAAAGTGCATGCAACTATCTGCCCATTGTCTGGAGCATTATAAATTTTGCTCTTTCCCTCTGCAAGCAGCCCCTCAACCTCCATAACTTCATCATCTGTTGCAGGTACTAATCTCCCATCTCCTTCAACCTGTATATTTGTGGGGCATAATCCATGAAAAGTTAATCAATTTCAGTCAAGAGGATAAACACACGGAATTGAATTTCAATCACATTTACTCACTCAGTAGGAAAACCCATAACACTAACTGCTTCCTGCCATTCAATCATAAAAGAGAAATAAATCTATTTATGATGTGCAATCACAGTCAGGATCTTATGAATGCAGTAAGCAATGCAAATCAGGGACCAATTCTGCATGTTGTGAATCCTCCATCCTCTAAGCTTGATGGAAGCTCAAAACAAATCAATGGAACATCATAATATATTATATCTGGAAGTTATGATGCATAAAATGGCATTAGGACACAAGAGCATAAGCGTAAACCAGGTAATTCCAGAATTATCTAAGCAAATGATCAATAACCCAATAGTAATTTATCTGATAATTATCATTTCATGAGCAAAAGTATGAAAGCCATTTTTACTTAGTATGGTGAAAAGGAAGTTTGTCACTTTCCAACTAATTCAAGTCAAAGCTGCTAGCTTGAGAACCCCAGTTTTGTAAGAAACAAAGCCCAACTTCTCATATATGCATGTTTAACATAAATTAACTGAGAAATTATGTACAGTATAATTCGAGAATCACCCGAACAAGTTTGTATACAACTGGGCTGGCAATGTCCTGAGGTGAAGACACAGAATGGGCAATTTTCCCAAGGCGAGCTTCTCCAAATTTTCCTTCATCATTCCCCTCAACTTGAACCTCTGTTTCCATGGAAAATCCACCACATGCAACTCAAATACAAAAACTGAAAATCCCAAACAAAAATAAACAAAGATAGTATCAATACTTGATGCTCTTTCTTCTTTTGAAAATCATTGATTCTCCAATGCATGACAATGAAACATATGAGCTAAACTTACATAAATAAAGATCATCATCAATTCTCACCCAATCAATGGATTCCATATATATACTATCATTATCTACTCAATATGTTAAAATCCCTACTTCAGTTTCAGAAATCACATAAATTAAGCCAGAAACCAAGCTAGAGTGAGAGAGAGAACTGCAATGTAAAGATAGTGGACACTAGGCTGTAAAAATTTAATAAAGTACATAATCAGATTCCTATTGTAACCACAAACTCTCATGGAAAAGCTTCATTTCTTCCACTTTCAAGTCTACAACAAAGTTTCAATAGCTAAATTTACACTCAATTCAATAAATAAAATAAAAAAATTCATAAGCTGAGACATAGACCCAGAAAAAAAAACACAAAACAGAATGAAAAGCAATTTACACTCATCCAATGCTAATCAAACCTATATTATGTCCAAATACCCCCTCTTTTTTTATTGGGACACAGCCACAAATAATACAAAAAAATCATATTAAATTTCTACAATTTACCAAGCTAAAAATGACAATAATTCACATTGACCCCTGTACCAATTAAAATTAATTCAGTTCAAACAACACAAAAAAATAATAATAAAAGAACATTTGTATAAATTGGACTTAAAATTCGTTAAAAAAGATCCAATCTTTTATACAAATTAGACGCAGAATTAGCAAAAGAGTGAATCTTTAACACAATATTCGAGCGTAATTGAATTCAGAAACATTCATATAGCAGAACAACTAAAACTTAATACAAAATTGCAATACTAAGCTGAAAATAAAAAAAAGGAAAATGAACAGAGCGAGATGGAGACTCACCTTAGAAGAGTGTGGATCACTCGGAAACGAGTCGACTCGGTGTGGAGTTAGAGAGAGAGAAAACTTGGAGGCCAAGGGGAGAGAGAGTTTTTTCGGCTTCCGGATACGAAGTTTCCTCCTGCATTAGAATTCACAAAAGCGCGTGGGATCCGGAAAAGGCTTATTATTCTTATTCTTATCATTATTATTGTTAATTTTGGAAAAAATTTACTAATAAAAATATATAAATTTAAGAATAATGACTTTTTTTTTAGAGTTTATGAAAGAAATTTTTAAATTTTATCTAAAAAAATAAATAATTTATTTTTAAAAAATTATTTTATAAAACTCACATATCAATTCACTTTTAACTCTTTAACAAGACTTTATATATATATAATGTTTAAAAATACCTCTAAGAAAGAAGAGTTACGGAGTAAAAATTAAGAAACAAAATTTTTATTTTCACTTTTTTTTCAAATAAGTGTAAAAGTGAAGTGTGCAGACACATTCACATGTGACCTCCTCTATTTAGATAATCTAATAAAACATACATACACACAAGACACAATTAAAGAGATAATGTATCTTATAGTAAAATATTTAAGAGAGTATAAAAAATGAATTGTCAGAAAGAAACTCTTCATTGACAATGATACTAGTTATAAAGAGTTCACACTCATATTTATTTACACAATAGGTAATACAAAGTTTCTTTAAACTGTTTATTTATAAAAAGTGTTTGTCATAATAAAATAAAACTAATTTTTTAAAATTATTTTATTAAAATAACTTTAATAAAGTGAATTTTACAAAAATATTTTTAATAAAGTAGATTTTTTTTCATTTCTTTCTTACCGACACTTTTTTTTTCTAATTTTTAACAATGTATCTTTTGTCTTATCAATTTTAATAAAAATTTATACATGTAGATCTTGTGAATCATATATTATATTATCATTGGATGTCTTGTTTGACTACTTGCTAGTTAGCCTTTATCGTCTTCTTGCAAAGCATTTATTATTATTTCCATCAATTTTGTTTGTAGCATAAAACCCAATAATTCTTTCAATAATTATTTTAAAGTCTTGGGTGCTTATAGAGGTAATTTTGGTTATCTTAGTCTCAAGTCAATAACTTCTTTTGTCGTATATATTTCATTGCTAAAGAAGTCAAATTTTCCCTCACCAGTGGATGTGAGTCTATATGGATAACCATAGAATATAAGTTAACTTTTCTCCTAATCAATTTATATTTTGGCAAAGATAGTATAGTTTCATCGTACGATTTATAGTGCATGGTAAAGAGTTGTAAATAACATCTTACCTTTTATTTCTTCGTTCTTTTAACAAAATTATTCATAAATAGTTTTTATTTTTATGGATAAAGAAATTGCATGCAAACTCCATTTAAAGAATCTTACCTTAAACTAGTTAGAAAACTTGGTCAAGTCATAGGAAAAATGGATCTAGATAAATCAACTAAATTTTCTTCATCTATTTTCATAATACAAAACTTTATCTCATACTTTGATATAATTAAAGTAATCTAAGGTTTTAACTTTTCAAAAAAAATTTAATTTTTTTGCAATTAATAAATAATCTTATCATTCACTAGGGTAAATAACCCTTTTAATTTTGAATTTTATGTATATTCCATCATTGGTACCTAAATAACCTTAACTTCCTTCAATTGGTTCAATAACAATTGATCTCGTCTCACTTAAGATTTGTTAATAATATTAATCCTCTATTTTGAGATGAGGATACATATTATCTTTAACATAGAATCTTGAAACTTCATAAGGTTTGAGGTTAACATAATTATATTTATTAAGGTACACGAATTTCACAAATTTTAGAATGAAAGGATATGTTAATCCCTTATTTGTGGCACGCTCATAAGTGTTTGTTGAGAGTGGATATAGGTTTTTAGACTTTAAAGATCATGCTTCTTCTCTTGATGGTAAAATAACCATCTTTGTTGGGAACCTATCCCTTGTATTAAAGGTTTTTTACTCATTTTCTTGTAAAAGATATAAGTTAATTGTCGAGTAAACCTATAGTAAGAATAACCATCAAACTGTAAGATATTTAAATATTTTCTTTTCTTTTCTCGTATTATTTTTGACTTAATATTTTCTTCTTCTAAAAAGAAATACAAAGCTAATGAGCTTTTTGTCCACTCCTGCAACTATGCCTTCCTTAGAAATTTTCTAGATAGGAAAAAGTATATGCAAAAATAGATTTCTTAAGATAACATCTTGTGAAATATTTTTAAAAAGTATACAGGGAATTAATAAATAAATTCCTTCATGAAATATAATAATATTAGTAGGTTTTTGAGAAATAACAAGTTTAGTCTTATCATGAACTTTGTTTAACACTTTTATAGTGTTTTAAAAATATTTTGAGGGTATTAACCCTTCATTGATACAGTTTATATCAACCATTGAATCAATAAAAATTATGGTAAATAATACATATTTTTTTACCAATTATAACTATAATCTTTATATGTCATTTATAGGTAATCATATGATCAACCAAATTAACATACTTAATATTTTTATCATTTACTTCTTACCTGGAGTATTTAGATTATATTCAAAATTTTGTTATAAAATAATAACTTTTTATACAATATCTTTTAATTTTTTAAAGAACTTTTTTTTGAGATCTTGTAACTCACCTTAAATAAGAAAAAGTGAGTGCAAAAATTAATTTTCCAAGATAATATATTGTGAAAGATTTTTAATAATTATAAAAGGAATTAATAAATAAATTCCTTCATGAAATATAACAAAATCAGTAAGCTCGTGAGAAATACCAAGCTTAGTATTATCATCAACAGTATTTAACACTTTTGTAGTGTTTTCAAAATATTTTGAGGGTGTTAACTTTTCATTCATATAGTTAATATAATCAATAAGAGTTGTAGTGAAGAATATATATTTTTTACCAATTATGACTATAATTTTTGTATGTCATTTATGGGTAATTATACGATTAACCAAATAAATATACTTAAGATTTTCATCATTTCATTCCTTTAAGGAAGATTTTAAGACTTTTACTTCTTACTTGGGATATCTAGATTGTATTCAGAATTTTTTTCTGAAGTAATAACTCTTTCTTCAATTTCTTCTAATTTTTTAAAGAACTTTCTTTTGAGATCTTATAACTCAATTCGAATTTCCAAATTGAGTTTCCTTTTAAGCTCTTTAATTTCTATTTTAAACTCTTTTACCGAAGGTTGCTTGATTTAAGTTCACTTCTCCTTCATCATGTAGATGACAGTATCAAAGCTATGACTTTTTTAAGGATCAGTCTCTTGATTTCTTTCTTGCTTTCCTTAAATAAAATGCAAATAAGTCTTGAGTTACTTTCTCTTTCCATCTAGATTTGGAATTTTATTAACAAAATCCAAAATCATATTTTCTTTATTTGAAAGGACTAATAAGCTCTTCTTTTTGCATAGAGCTTTATAGTTCTTTTCTCCATCAAATTCTGATATGTCATCAAAACTATCAAAGTTAACTTTCTTGTGGTAAGTTTTAAACTATATCAATTTTCATATCTTTTCTCTCTAAATCATCATTCAAAAAGATATGAATTAATGACCTTTTAAGGCTTTCTATCAAGAGCTAATTCTTAAATTTTTCTTTCAATATGACACCGTGTAGAATAATGTGTCACTTACCTGTAATTATAATAAACAATTTTCATTAGCCCTTTTTTTTATAAGTTTAACGTGTCCCTTTCCTTTTTCTTTGGATAAATAACCCATCATATTTTTTTTCTTTTTTCTTTTGCTTTTCATTAAAAGCATTGGGAGGTCTACCTCCGAAAGGTATCCTCTTTTTCTTTTCAAGATAATGGATGAGTGAATAATTTATCTGTTCACACGAATCTCTTTAAAGCTTTTTCACCATAGGATTTTTCTTTTTACAACTTTATATGCAACTTTATTTTATTGCATAGTTTGATTCCTTTAGCCACCACTTCAGTTGTTAGCTCATCATAAGTGTACTAATCATATTGAATGACCCTACTATAATGAGTTTTAAACTGTGTTTATTGATAAAATTCCAGATTTAGATGAAAGGAGGAAATAACTCAAAATTTATTTGCATTTTATTAAAGGAAAGCAAGTAAGGAATTAAGTGATTGATCTTTAAGAAGGTTATAGCTTAGATATTATCATCTATAGGATGAAATGGAAAAAAACCCAACCTAAATCAAGAAACTTTGAGTAAAAAAACTTTAAAAAAAAAAAGAAATTAAAGAGCTCAAAATGAAACTCAAATTAAAAATTCAAAAGTGAGTTACAAGATCTTAGAAAATAGTTCTTTAAAAATTAGAAAAAAATTAAATAAAGTGTTATTATTCTAAAATAAAATTTTGAACACAAATTAGATACTTTGAGTAAAAAGCAAGAAGTTTCAGAATCTTCCTTAAAGGAAGGAAATGATGAAAATTTTAAGTATGTTAATTTGGTTGATCATATGATTACCTATAAATGACATATAAAGATTACAATAAAAAATATGTATTACTTACCATAATTCTTATTGATTCGATGATTGATATGAGGGTTAATACCCTCAAAATATTTTGAAAATATTACAAAAGTGTTTAACATCATTAATGATAAGACTAAGCATATTATTTCTTACAAGCTTACTATTGTTATGAAATTTTATGAAGGAATTTATTTATTAATTCCCTTCATACTTTTAAAAATTTTCCGCAAGATGTTATCTTGAGAAATATATTTTTGCATATATTTTTTCCTATCTAAAATATCTCTAAGGAAGGCATAATTGTAGAAGTAGACAGAAAGTTTATTAGCTTTAGATTTTTTATAGAAGAACAAAGTATTAAGTAAAGATACTATGAGAAAAGAAAATATTTAAATATCTTACAGTTTGATGGTTATTCTTACCATAAAAAAAATAAATTAAAGGTTTATTTCACAACTAACTCATATATTTAAAAAATATATATATAGTAAAAGACCCTTAATACAAGGGACAAGTTCCCATCAAAGATAATTATTTCACCATCAAAAAAAGAAGAAAGATCTTCAAAGTCTAAAGACTTGTATCCTTTCTTAGCAAATGCTTATGAACATGCCACAGATAAGGGATTAATATATCCTTTAATTCTAAAGTTTGTGAAATTCTTATGCCATATTGAATATAATTATACTAATCTTAAACTTTATAAAGTTGTAGGCTTTTATGTCAAAGATAATATGTATCCTTATCTCAAAATCAAGGATTAATATTATTGATAGATCCTAATCAAGATAGGATCATTATTTATTAAACCAATTGAAAAAGGTTAGAGTTATTTAGGTACCCATGATTGGTTATACATAAAATTCAAAATTAAAAGAATTATTTACCCTAATGAATTTATCAATCGTAAAAAAATTAAAAGAATTCTAGAAAGTTAAAACCTTGAATTACTTCGATTATAGCATAATATGAGATAAAACTTTATTTTATGAAAATAGATAAAGAAAATCTAGTTGGTTTATCTAGATTTATTTTTGTCATGATTTGACCAAATTTCCTAATTAATTCAAGGTATAGTTCTTTAAACGTGGTATGGATTCAATTTCTATGTCCATAAAAGTAAAAGTTGTTTATGAAAAGTTTTTTTCAAAGAACTAAGAAGCAAAAAATAAAATATTATTTACAACTCTTTACTATGTACCATGGATCATACAATGAGATTATACTATCTCCGTGAAAAATACAATCGTATTAGGAAGAAAAGTTAATTTATGTTTCATGGTTTGTCAAACAAACTCACGTTCACTAGTAAGAGAAATTTGACTTATACGACAAAAGCAATTGTTGACTTGGGACTATAACAACTAAAATTAGTTCTCCGAGCACCCAAGACTTCAGAATAATTATTCAAAAAATTGTTAGTTTCTTTGCCAAAAGTAAAATTAATAGAAATGATGATAACTACTTTGCAAAAAGATAGACAAAAACCAACTAAAAAATAGTATGGTTAAAAAAATCTAATGATGTTATAATATAGGATTCCTAAGATTTATATGCATAAACTTTTATTAAAATTGATAAGACAAAAGAGATTTTATTAAGATTTGAAATTTAAAAAAAAAAAAAAGGTTGAATGAAAAAATTTATTTTATTAAAAATATTTTTATAAAGTCACTTTTATAAAAATCACTTTATTAAAATTATTTTTATAAAAATTACTTTATTAAAGATATTATAATAAAGTAATTTTAAAAAATTAGTTTTGTCATATTATAACGGACATTTCCTGTAAATAAGGTATTCGAGGAAACTTCAAAGAGAGACAAAGAAAAAAAAAATTAAGAGATCAATTTTATAAGTTTTATTGTTCTTGTAAATAAGTGTAAATAAGCGTGAGTGTGAAGTGCATAAATATATTTATTTTTTTAAATAATTAGTATCATTATTAATAAAAAATTTATTTCTCTTTTTTTTCTTAAATATTATCTCGTAAAATATATTATTTCCTCTGCTATGCCTCGTGTGTGTATTCATGTTTTCTATCAGTAGCTAACAAAGGAGGCAGCGCGCAAATGACATCAGAGCAAAAAAGAACGATAAATAAATAAATAAATCCCTAAAGTTACTTAGCAACAAGACAAAGACTTTTTTTAATCTTTTTATTAATGTGATAAAAATAAATTTTTTTTATTTATTATTCTTTTCTTTAGTATTAAATCAAGTATTATTATAGATCAACTTTCATCTCCTACATTAAGTTGGACCATTTATATAAAAAAAAAAATTACTTACTTGGGATCCGTTTATTTTATGAAAACTAATTTACAGGAAAATATTTTTCTTATTTTTAATATTTAGAACAATGAGAATAGTTGGTCAACAGAGAGAGAGAAAAAAAAAATCATTTAATCAAAAAGAAAATATTTTCATCATTTCCATTAAAATAACCGTGACAAAAGATCAACACCTTGGGTTAATAACATGCTCACTTAACTAACAAGGTCAACAATTGGGTCAGCGGACGACAAAGTGAAAAGACACCAGAAAGATCACTTTATACGTTTTAGTTTTTCTTTTTTAGGGTTTAAATTGTTTAACTTTATTCAAATCTTTTTAAAATTCCTCACTTTGATCCCAATCTGGTCCACTGACGCCCCCCGCTACCAGACATGCAGGCGGCGATGAGTCATGTCCATCAGTGGAGTGGAAAAGGGTCATTAATTCAATGTTGATAGGCAGAAGTTGCTTCCCAATCACATAAAACGACACCTGAGGGTCAACCCTGGTGGTCTGGCCTTGAGGCTCAAGCATTGTTCAATGTATAAATTAACATCAGGCTTCCCATGTCACCCTCCACTATCAAAGTCCTTGCTCACTTCTGATTGCTCTCATTTGCATTTGAATTAATCAATTTGCCAAAAAAGAAAACAGCGATGGAGGTCCAAATAATTTCCATGGAAGCCATCAAACCCTCTTCCCCAACACCCCATCATCCCAAAATTTACAAGCTCTCTTTATTAGACCAATGTGTGCCATCCTTCTACGTTCCCGTAGTTCTCTTCTTTTCCATAAATCAGGACACGGTGAATACTGACCGATCGGTCCTGCTAAAGCAATCTTTGTCAGAAACATTAGCTAAATTCTATCCGTTCGCAGGAAAGTTCAGGGATAGCCTTTCCATTGACTGCAATGACGAGGGGGTGTCTTATGCTGAGGCAAGAGTTAGCTGTAGTTTGTCTCAATTTCTCAACCAGTCTAACTTTCTGGCTTCATTGGATGATCTTTTTCATCGGGAAGCCCTTTGGGGCCAACCAACAGCAGGATCTCATGTGGCTCTGGTGCAAGAGAACACATTTACATGTGGGGGCATGGCGATTGGCTTGCTTGTTTCGCATTCTATTGCTGATGGAAATGCTTTGAGTTCATTTTTAGAAGCTTGGTCTGCAATTGCAAGCAAGTCTGATGACAGAACAGCGTATCCGAATTTCAATGGTTCAGATAAGTTCCCTCAGAGAGATCCATATCCCATTGAAGCAACTTTTGGTGCTGTCTGGACACCTTTTATCAGAAAAGGCCCGGCTGCTGCAAGGCGGTTTGTCTTCGATTCTTCGTCCATTGCCAGTCTTCAGGCCAAAATTTCCAACCAAAAACTGGAAAATCCTACCCGAGTTGAGGCCGTTTCTGCACTTCTTTGGAAGTGCAGCATGGGAGCTTTCAAGTCCAAATCCAATACCAACACCCCAACTGTTCTCTCCCATACTTTGAACTTGAGGCGACGAGCCGTGCCATCGTTCCCAAAAGACTCAATTGGAAATTTCATTTTGCCTGCACCTTTTGTATCCAATTCAGTGGAAACAGACATGCCTGATTTGATATGCTCTCTGAGAGAAGAAATACCAAAACTCGGCGCCAAATTGGTGAGGAGCTTGCAGGGTGATAGAGGGTTGGCTGAGATTTGCAGGGTGTTCAAAGAGATTGGTGGCAAATTGGGCAGTGTGGCAGCATCTGCAGGCCAATTTCTTCCCATTACTAGCTGGTGTAACTTTGGTATCTATGGTGTTGATTTTGGATTTGGAAAACCTGTCTGGGCCTCGGTTGTTGGTTGCAGTAGGTCCGCACCATTCTTCGCACCAATCATTTATCTTTTGGATACCAGAAAGCCTAGAGGCATTGAAGCATTGGTGATCTTGGGGGAAGATGAGCTGGTTTTGATGGAGAATGATAAGGAGCTGCTTGCTTATGCTTCTGTTGATCCAAGTCCCTTGGAACTGAGCTTATCCGCCTGATGGCCAATGCTCATCCACGAAGATCACCCTTTTTTTTTTCCCCCAGAAAATTCATTAAATTTTTTCTTCTTAGACACAAAATAAGAAATGGTTTTGTGAACAAAATTATTGGGTTTGAATTTCATGCTTTGATTTTTTTGTTGCATCTTACCATTATTTATCATAATTTGGATAATAATTTCGGCCAGTCCAGATTGCAGAAGTTTTTAAAACTTAGTTTTGTGCCGATTATTCTAAGATTATGGGGCTAATTTGTACAATAATACCGCTACTGATATACTTTGGTCTGTTTAGAGCCTAAACATCATGGTGTCAAGAAGGATTACTTTTGCTATTTCTTGTTTCAGCCATCAGACCAAGCCAATCATCTCTGTTTCTACCTGCATTGCGTACCCCAGTTTCTAGTAACAAGAAATTTTCAACTGTAACATTTTGGGAATGGTGGCCCATGTGTTTTAGCAGGTTCACAGGTGGCTTTTTGGTAGTCTTGAGAATAGACGGTCAGCATTTCCAAAGATTTTCAGAAACGGCCTCAACTCCGGTAGGATTTGCACAAAAGTAGATATTTTAGGCCTGGAAACTGGCAATTGAGGAAGCATCAAAAGCAAACATTCTTGTTGATCCCTTCAAGGGTGCCCACATAGCATCGAAAGTTGCCTCGCTTTCTTTGCTGAAATTTGGATGAAGCAGCAAAATTAGGCAACACAATCTTGCTATCAGTCGTGTTGGCCAATGCCGCACAACCTTGTAAGACAGAACAAAAACCAGTTCCATCAACAACACCATGCAAAAATGAGCAAGGCAATGGCCATCCCACCGCAAGCAAATGTGTTCTCTTGGATCAGGACAACAAGAGATCATGCTGTTGCTTGGCCCCAGAAACGCTTCAGGAAGAAAAAAAAAAGTCATCAAGTTAAGAAACTTAGAAAGATTACAATTGACTCTGGACTATGAATAGTAGTATGTCCCCTCAACCCTTAAATCTGTTAGCACTTGCATTGGCACTTCAACTTCTGTCTCGCAGTTTCCAAAGCCCCAATTGCATTCATCAGGATCACGACATTAACAATTACATTGCTGCATTTTCAATATTAAAATCACTAAGAAAATCATGGCATGCAGATTTCAAAACATGAGAATCAGAAATTTGTCCTACAAGAGAAGCCTAATTAGTATAACTAATAGAACTGCAAATCAAACGGTAAAACACTAATAATCTCTAATTAATCTTGCTTTTGGCCTCCGGCTTTGGCTGTTGCTCCATCGTCAACCTCTTGGCCTCCGATGCAACGTAGTCCCAAAGCTCCCTCAATAGCTGCATCGGCACTAAGGCCTGTAATAGCTTCATTATCACCACCACTCCCCTGATCTCCATTGCGCCTTGGATTAGCCCCATCCCCACATTCTTGTTCTCCTCCGTGGCTGCCTTTCGCCTGGAACCGAGCTTCTTCGCCATCCATAATATTGTGCACTGCAAACTTGTTGTATGACCTAGCTTCTTCATTGTTTAGGCTCTCAACATCAAAGGAAAATAAGAACCAGAAAGCAGAAGTGTAGCATGGGGATCACAGTAACCTCAGCAGCAAGGAATGAAAACTTCATTTTGTTTATAGGTAATGCTCTTGATTACTTTGTAACTAGTCTTTAAATGTGTCTAGTTAAAGTGACCAATGCATAATTAAGTTGTAATGTATTAAGTTTGGGTTAGTGGCTATCAAATCAATATAAGTCTAGTGTTAAGAGAGTTAGGTGATAATTTAAGAGTACTAAATTATGTTAGTTTAATATGTAATAATGACATGTATAGAAAGTATATCTTTTAATTATTTTTAATTTACTTTATTTTTGTACAAAAACCTTTTATAAGAGCAATTAATTAACAATAAACTATGTAAAAAAATTATAACAAAAAGATATATGTGATATCCTTTATATTGTTGTCATAATTTTTATCTTTTTTTTTTTCTTCTTTTATTTTTTGCAACAAATTGTTAACTTCTTTAACCATCACTGGTATTAAAGCCCTTTTGATCATATAAGGCTTATACTCTAAGTCTTTATGAGTGAAGAAAAACCAGAGAAACACCTTGCTTAAAGATCTTCAAACACTTAAGAAACATAAATAACTTTCAACAATTCATTTCCAATCTCAACTCTACTAGTATTCTCTAGTGAGAATTATCTAATATAGGATATTAATATGAAGGTTTATTTAAGGTCTCTTGATCTTTGAAAGACAATTGAAAATGAAAATCAAGTTCCAACACTCCCCAATAATCCCACCGTGGCTCAACTTAAACATCACAGTAAGAAAACAACAAAGTTGTACAAAACATGTACATACATTCATTTTGATTTAACATGTGAGAGTGCAAGAGAATTTTAGAAAAGATTAAATGACGAGTTGCATGGTAATGATAAAATAAAAGGTATTCAAGTCATAAACTTGAGAAGAGAATTTAAATATCTCAAAATAAAGACATTGAACCTATCAAGAAATTTGTAGACATAGTAATAAAGACTATCAACTAAATTAAACTATTGAGAGAACTTTACTAACCAAAGGATTATGGAAAAGGTATTGATGTGCACATTAAAGAAGTACAAGTCTAAAATTTCATTTTTGGAAGACTTTAAAAACTTAAACAAGTTTACACTTGTTGAATTAGTCAATGCTTTATAGGCTTTGGAATTGTAAAGAAAAATAGACAAAAGGACTCCTTAGAAGCTATTATGGTGGCAAGAAGTTAAGACAAACCATCTTCAAGCTTAAAAAGATAATGTGATGATAGAAAATTCAAGGAGAATGGTGAAGGTGAAAGCAGTAGAAAAAAAGAAAAGAAGAAAAAAGTATAACATATTTGCAAACACTATAAAGAGATAACTCACACTTAAAAGTATTACTAGTTTAGATGAGATGTACAGTGTAGAATCTATAAGAAATTGGGACATATGACAAAAGTATATAAGAATTAAGGGAATTTCATGGCAACTTGTAATGATGATAGGAGTAACGTTAAGAATGGTTAATTCCTAGTCATTGTCTGTGTAGCCTTTTAATTTGAACTTTGTTGTTCTTTCAAACATGATTCCTAAATTAGTTGTCCCTTTGATATAGTTCAATACTCCTTTTGCTACTTTGAGATGTAAGTCATTTATACTATACATAAACCTAAACAAAATGCTCACAAAGAACATGATGTCAAGTCTAGATGGTAAGAAATATAACATGTAACCAATGATAAATCTGAATTTGTTTGCATTTGTTCTTTATGCACAATCCTATTGTTGTAACTTAAAACCAAGAATAAATGGTGTAACTACTTCTTTACAAGCTTGCATTTGAAATTTTAATGTGTCTTGCATACTTTGCTTGACATAAAAAAATTTCTTATTTAAATTGATAAATTTCTAAACCAAAGAAGTAATTCATGTTGCCTAAATTCGTCATTTCAAAATAACTTTTTATCTTAGCTTTGAATTAATATATAAGGATGTTGTTATCTTTAATGATCATAAGCTCATCAACATATATGAAGACATAAGGAATGTGGCAACTTTCTTTCTCACATAAAGGGTGGCTTCTATCATGCTTTTAGAGAATCTGAGTTGAAGTAAATGGTCATTATCCCTACTATAATAAGCCTTGGGTGCTTGTTTAAGGCCATAAAAGCCTTTTTTTTTAGGGGGAGAAATACATTTTATTTTTTGTTGGTTGTTCAATATAAATTTCTTCTTACAAAATGTCATCCAAAAAAGTAAACTTGATATCCATTTGGTGAACCAACCAATACTTGTGAGCTATCATAGCCAAAAGGAGCTTTATATTGTCTATTCTAGCTATAGGAGCAAAGGTGTTGATATAGTTAACCCTTGCTATTGTAAGACTCTTTAGAAAACAATATGACTTTAAGTTTGAGTAAGGTTTCATCTATATTATGTTTAGCTTCGTATATCCATTTGACTCCTATAGCCTTTTGTTTTTTAGGTTTAACACTAGAATTTAAGTGTTGTTTCTCTCTATTACATTACTCTCCTTTTATATAGCAGCTCTTTATCCTGAAATGTTTGCATCTTTTTCATAATTAATTGGTTTCAAATATGCCTTATTACATATTTCATACATCTTAGTAAGTGATCTGGTACCCTTAATAAGAGGGTCACTAACATTTTTTTCTTCTAAAAAATTTAATTCTTGCATCAAGGGAGGTTATAAGTTTGTTATCTAATCAACTCCATTGCTAATAGAAGACTTCTCTCAATCATATCTCCTAGTTTCATCAAACTTTAGATCTTTGTTAATAAAATTTTTTATTGTGATAAAATTGTTCACTTTATAAGTGTTAGGTATATTTGTATATCCAATAAATATTAAATTATAAGCTCTATGATCTACTTATCTCTTTTGTTTTGAAACACATACATATAACATAAACTTTCAAATGCCCTAAGATATGCTAAAAATGGCTTAACATCAAAGACTTGTATAGTTTAGAGTTAGTAAAAACCTCAATAGGTAACTTGTTTAGCAAGTAAACTAAAGTAATAGCTACCTTAAACTAGAATTGCCTTAAAAGTCCTTTCACTACTAGAGGATACCTAGTTGTATCCATAATAGACTTATTTTTCCTCTCACTTACCTCATTTGTTAAAATGAGTAAGACACAGTAAGTTATTGCTAAATGTTAGCTATTTTACAAATTTTCTTAAATGTCTCAAATGCATACTCTAAGTCACTATCTAACCTAATAGCCTTAATTACAAGATTGAATTTTTTTTCAATCAAGGTCTTATATCTTTCAAAAGTTGTTGGCACCTTAACTTTTTGTGTAAGAAAGAAAATTTAGGTGAACTTAGTAAAATTATTGACAAAGATAACCTAGTATTTACTTTCATTCAATAACTTAAATTTCATAAGACCACAAAGGTCATTATGAATGAGTTACAACTTTTTCTTTGTTATAAAAGATACAACTATTAAGAATGACAACCTGAATTGTTTTTCAAGTTAAATTTTCTTATAAATGGTTTTAAATTCTACAATTTCTTACATGTCATAAATTAGCTTCCTTCTTTACATTTTTTAAAGGCTAACATAATGGTAATGATGAAGCCTTTTGTGTTGAAGTACAAATTCCTATGCTATGAGACTCAATACAATGTGATGAACCTTATTTACCTTTAAGAAAAAAGTCTTGCTTTTTATAGGCATTTTGAAAAGTTGAGTGTCATTTGGATCTGAGATTACATAAGTTTTATCTTTAAAGACCAAGTTATATCCTTTTTCAAATAGTTATCTCATACTTAGTAAATTGTGACTTACATCAAGTATATATAACACATCGTACATATAACACATCATACATATAACACATCATACTTAAGTTTGTGTGAATGGCAACATTGCCTTTTCCTTGTACTTGAATTAGCTCCTTATTGTCAATTCTGACTTTAAACCTAAAAGATTTATCAATTTCTTAGAAAACTTATAGATTAGAAGACATATGGTTAGTGCAACCCCTATTAACAAGTCAAATAATACTTCTCTTATTGTTAAAATTAAATGTTACAAATTATTCCTCTGGTGTCTACTTCTCATTATTACTTATGTTTATCAAGGCTTCTAAGTTAACTATTATTGTTGCTTGTCTTTGTGCTAATATGTTCTTTTTAAATGGTCTTTCTTGTTTTATATTTTACACACAAGGTCAAGCATTTTCCAATAATACTAAGGAAAATTATTAGTCTTTTACTGTAGTCATAAGATGAATAATGCTTATTACTATTAAACTTAGCATTTTTCACAAACTTCTTCTTTTGCTTACTTTCCTAACTTTTTCTTTAGTGAGACTTTTGTTGGTGTTTCATTGCAAAGGCACCTTTAGTTGCTTTTTTTTGGCCTTAAAAGCCTCATTTACCTTAAACTTGAAGAGCATTAATAAGTTTAGATAAACCCAATATGGTGAGGTCCTTAAAGTCTTCCAAAAAGAAAATTTTTGCCTCAAACCTCTATAAAACACTCACAAACACCTTTTGCACAATTTTTTTATTAAGGAAATATTCCCAAAAAAATTCTAATTAATTAACTACTTTGAAAAGTTTATCATTGAACTATTTGATTGTCTTTGCTTTCTTCATATTTAAGAGTTCAAACTCCCTTTTAAGGTTGAGAATCTACATATTTCTAATCTTTTTTATTATTAAAAAACTCCTTCTTCAATATATCCCTTACTTGTTTGGTTATCTCACAAGTCATTATCATGTAGAAGATAGTTTCAAATATTGTTGAGTGGATGTAAGTCAATGATTTGTATTACTTTGCAACTTGCTATTTATGCAACTTAATCTATTTTTAAGAAGGATTGGTAAGGAAAGGAGGTGGTTGCACACTAATTTCAATTATTCCCTGCAAGTCCAAAGTTATAAGGTATACTCTCATTATCACTATCCATTAAAGATAATTGTCCTTAATGAAATTAAGAGGTAAGAAAGGAGAAAAAAATAAAAATTCATCATATTTATAACTTTTTTATGGTTTAAAAGGAGTACTCTCTTGATTTTTTACTTTTTACTTTTTATTTTTTTATCGTAAGAAAAAATTTATTACTTCTTATTCCTTTTCTTCCTTAATAGGTTATAAGTTTCTCACATTCCCTAACTTTGATACTTAAGCGTTGGCTTTTGATAACCTCAACTTAATGTCTTTTATATAACTTAGGGAAAAATAATATCTGAGAACAAAAAAAGAGAGATTAAGAAAAGGTGTTTTGGTAGTTAATTGACCTCTCTTTCATTAGATTAATCTTTCATAATATATAAAAATCTTAGTATACAAATCTAAATTTCATAATTCAAATTCAAATATTACTAATACTTAAATAAGCTTTTATGACACATAATTACTTAATCTCATACATAATTTAAAAGATTTCTAATTTAAACACAAAATTACAACTTAAACAATTCACTTAAGTTTTTACAAAACTTCTTCTTCAAGTTGCCCTTAATTGCCATAACTAATAACTGAAGCTTAGAGGAAAAAATAGTTCCATTAGAGCCGAAGCACATGTTGACAAGTAAAGTAACAGCACCATAGTTCTTGGGAGCTTGGAGAACATCACCTACATTGGGTAGGATATTCTAGTGCAGATCACTGGGTCATTGTCACATATGATCCTTGGAACAATCATGACATATGTCGGTTTATTCAATTTCCAAGTGATGACATCTGTCAAGAATTTTGGATTGACGAGGGTCAAGAGCAGCTTGGTTTGCAGTCAAATGGGATGGTATTGCAAAAAGAATCGTTCCTAATTACAGAATTTGGAGGCTCAAGAACTATGAATATGGAGAATGATGCTTGTAGCATAGAGTTGTTGCAGAGGAAGGGGTTTCGAGATATCGCTACTTGGAGAGAAGAACAACAAAAAAGTATTATAGTCTTCCCTAAAAAAAAAAAAATTATGCCCATATCTCAGTGGCTTGAATATTTGGCTGTTGGCTTACTTTAACAAATCCCCATGCCCTGTCTCCTGCGATATTCAGACAAGAAAGGTAGGAGTGCTCATTGATTATAGCGACAACTTTGACATGTTTAACGTTGAGAGGCCCTTCATGTACAGCATTCCGATCTGGCCAACTATGGTTCCCAAGCTTAGTAACTGCTCTGGTAACGACCGAGATGGCCAGGCTCAATGGATAATTGTAGCCTCTTACAACTTTGGTTTTCTTTTTTTTTTTTTTTTCAATTTAAATTATATATTATTTGTCTGCATTATAAGTACTAAATGTTTAGAAATGCAATTTTTGTTCATCTTTAACAGCTCATTTCTTTTTCACATACCTCAAGACGGAAGCAAATTAGTTTTCATCTTTGAATGCCTAACTTATTCTACTTAATTTTATCTATTAATTACAGTTAATATATATATATATATATATTGTGATTAATAATAAATTAATTATAATTAACAATTAAAATTAAGTGATATAAATTTATATTTAATTTTTTAACTTCTTATCAATGGGGACTACTCTCGAATGCAGGCCTTCCAGTAAAATGCTATGTATCTTCGAAACATCGACAACTAGCAGTTGGTTTTAAGAAAATAAAATTGTGAATGAGTTGGGAAACTGCAACACTTACAAGTAAACTATTGAATGAATGAATCTCCCCCCCCCCCCCCCCAACCACCACCACCCCTCCCTCCGCCATACTTTCTAACGATTCCTCTTCACTTCTTTACATACATAGACCATCTTGCATTCACATTTGGCAGATATAGGACAGGAAGTAGTAGGGGTCTAGAGTTTTTTATTAGTAGTAGTATTAATTATTTTGAAAAAAAAAAAAAGTGAGTAGTTAGAGCCCCTTCAATATATGAGAGGCTAGAGTTTTTTTTATTATTTATATGATAAAATAAAATAAATAATAAAAAAAAGGGAATCTTCCTCTTAAATTAAAAGTGGTTCTGCCCTGTGGAGGATTCCAAATTATTTAGAGAGTCTCCAAGCAAAATGGTGGTGGTCAAGCCAGCACTGCCATGTTCCCACTAAGCAGTGCCAATAAATGAGTCACGAGACACGTAATTATTTTTTTTTCTCAATATATTATTCTTAGTTCTATCTTCTTCTTCTCTTCTTTTTTTTTTCCCACAAAAAAAAAAATAAAAAAATAAAAAATTAATGCTCTTTTCCCATGTAAATTCCTGTCCACCAACCCAGCAATTAAGTATGAAGTCGTCAGGTCTACAGTGACTCTAAGTCGATTGAAAACCCAACCTTTGGTTGCTCCTCTCTTCCCTCAGGGCCCAACGACTCAGGTGACCCTACTGATAATAGAAAAAATATATATATTTTTTAACTTTTTCCTTTTTTTTTTATAATCATATACTGTGTATAAAAATTAATAAAATATATTGGAATAAAATGTCTACCTAAATTGAGAAAGATCCAATATCATGAATTACCGTTATTATGGTACTTTTTATAGACTCTCGCACGTATTTTTGTTTTACTTTTTTTTTTTGGGTACATATTATATGTTTTCATATGCATCATATAATTTTTATATTATTTTTTTAAAAAAGTTAATATTTTAATGGGGGTGAAGGAAAGTACAAATAATTTTCCTGGGTGAAGTAGTCAATGGCCAAGGCATCCTCGCTCCAGTCCACAAACAACAATTCAATATGCATAAATTAAACCCCCTTTCTTCCACACTTTATTATTATTATTATTATTTTGATTTATGTAAATTTAGGCCTCATTTCCAAAAGTGAGTCCAAAAGGTGAGTCGTTGTTTATTTTCTCAGTCGTCTTTGTACCAACCAAGTCAACTGGGACAATCGCATGCATGTGGATGAGCACATAGTTTTTGGCTATTTTTATTTGGTTGTTAGACGCCCGTCCAACTTCTTTAGATATATTAAAAAAAAAAAAAACCCCAATAAGGGTAGACCACCCAGAGTTTCATCGCAAATTGCTCGCAATTTCCCTTTTTCTTTTTTTTTTTCCAAATAATACAAACAAGTGGGCTCACCAACGCTTAAATTTCCTAGCAAATAAGAGCATGTCATATTCTCCTTCCTTAATTCAACATGGCAAATATATATATATATATATATATATATTCACACTCTAATTTTTACCAAACAACAATAGTAGTTTTATTTGTAGAAGAATATTCCTTTATAAAAAATTCAGAAACAAATCCAAAACTTATCAGCAACAAAAAAAAAAAAAAAAATTGTAACAGCCCCTCCAAAAAGAAGTTTGCTTTAATCTTCCAAATGCATAAATAAATAAATATATATATATATGTTGTATATCCTAATAAGAAGTTGAATTGATGCTTTTAATGTGATGCATGAGACGTGTAAGAGCATTTCCCAATGTCCATTGCCACCCCTGAAATTTGATGGAAAAGTTGCAATTTGATGCAAACCGACAAATGAGAGTACTTCGGCTGAAGAGGCCAAAACATTAAACATTACATCATTTTCCTCTAAAAAAATTAGCCGTGCATGGGAACAACAACCAAGAATATTATCTTTAACAATTAAATATATATATATATATATATATATTATCGTAGAATTTCCAAGCAACTCAACCAACACCCGACAAGGACAAAGTTCCCCTTTCATATTCTTGTCACGGAAGACTTTAGCTTCTCCACTATAAATAGCCACCGCCACCACCCCCATCTCCTCCAAGTACTTGCATTACAGCAACTGCTAAACCCCCACAAATCCCAACAAACAAAATAATGGAGAATCCTACGTGGGTTTCCTACGCCGCTGCATGGGTCGCCATCATCGCCCTGCTCCTCCTATCCCGCCACCTCCGTCGGCGGAAGCTTAACCTACCACCGGGCCCAAAACCCTGGCCCATAATTGGAAACCTCAACCTCATAGGCCCATTACCCCACCGGTCCCTCCACTCTCTCTCACTAAAATACGGTACTCTCGTGTACCTCAAATTCGGGTCATTCCCCGTCGTCGTGGCCTCCTCCGTTGAAATGGCCAGGGCCATCCTCAGAACCCACGACGCCACCTTTGCCGGCCGGCCCAAAACTGCCGCCGGCAAGTACACCACTTACAATTACTCGGACATTACGTGGTCACCCTATGGACCCTATTGGCGTCAAGCCAGGAAAATGTGTCTAATGGAGCTTTTCAGCGTAAAACGCCTCGAATCATACGAGTTCATCCGCAAGGAGGAGTTAAATGCACTCCTTAAAAATTTGTTCATCGCGAGCGGAAAGCCCATCAACCTGAAGGATCACCTCTCAGATGTTAGTCTTAACGTGATTAGCCGGATGGTACTGGGGAAAAAGTACACGGTCAAGGCAAAGGAAGGTGAAAACGAGATTGTGACGCCCGAGGAGTTCAAGGAAATGCTTGATGAGTTGTTCTTGCTCAATGGGGTCTTGGATATAGGGGACTCAATCCCTTGGCTGGCGTTCTTGGATTTGCAAGGGTATATCAAGAGAATGAAGGCTTTGAGCAAGAAGTTTGATAGGTTCTTGGAGCATGTGTTGGATGAACATAACGCAAGGAGAAAAGGGGTGGAGGGTTATGTCCCCAAGGACATGGTGGATGTGCTCTTGCAGCTTGCAGATGATCCTACCCTTGAGGTCAAGCTTGAAAGACAAGGTGTCAAGGCATTTACTCAGGTGAGCTCCTTGGCCCTTCTTATTCTTATTATTCTTAATGAAGTGATTGAATAACTTTTCTTCCTAGCAATTTCTGCGAACTGTCATGTATATAGATACCTTTGCCCCGTATATATGACTAAACATCATAATATAAATATTCTTTTCAATTAATTAGCTACTCAAACTTGAAATATTTGGCGTTCCACTACCATTAAGTCTAAATTCTAAAGGATATACTAACAATCAATCAATCACAATATTTGGCGTATGTCATCCGTCCATTACACACTCGTGTGGCCCCGAGAAGTCACATCAGTCGAGTCTAATGCTTCCATTTCCTCCAAATACAACAAAATAATATCTTAATGTTATAATATTTTTATGATATAATTAGACCCCATACATGGTAACAAGTCACAATTATGTCTGGTTTCTTCTGCACAACACACATAGATCCCACATGTAGAACCCGCATTATTATGTACATATCTTCTTTTGATTTTATACACGTTAGTGGGATCTACAAATGCAACAATTTCTCCCTCCTTTCTTTGATTTTACTTACCCTTATGCTTATTATTATTATTTATTTTGTTTTTCTGTTCCACTTAATGGTTAGGACTTGATTGCGGGTGGAACGGAGAGCTCGGCGGTGACGGTGGAATGGGCGATTTCCGAGCTCCTGAAGAAGCCAGAAATTTTCGAGAAGGCGACGGAGGAGATAGACAGGGTGATCGGAAGAGAAAGGTGGGTGCAAGAGAAGGACATTGTCAATTTGCCTTTGGTCGATGCAATTGTGAAGGAGACGATGCGTTTGCACCCTGTGGCGCCAATGTTGGTGCCTAGGATGGCCCGTGAGGAAGTCCAGTTGGCAGGCCATGACATTGCCAAGGGCACTCGTGTCCTTGTCAATGTGTGGACCATAGCGAGGGACCCCAAGCTGTGGGACAACCCAGATGAGTTTTGTCCTGAAAGGTTCATCGGCAAGGCAATTGATGTCAAGGGCCATGATTTTGAGTTGTTGCCATTTGGTGCTGGAAGGAGGATGTGTCCTGGGTATGCTCTTGGCCTAAAGGTGATTCAAACGAGCTTGGCCAATCTTTTGCATGGATTTAGGTGGAAGTTGCCTGGTGGAATGAAGAAAGAGGAGTTGAATATGGAGGAGATTTTTGGGCTTTCCACTCCTAAAAAGATCCCTCTTGTTTGTGTTGTTGAGCCTCGACTTCCGGCCCATCTTTACTCTCTCTGATTTTCACAAGCCTGGTCCTTTCCAGCCTTGTTTTGGGAATTACGGGGTCTGCGATTGTAGTACTAGTACGAAAATGCTTGCCAATAAGATGTACTCTCTGCCACGAATCATAAGATCTGGTGTTAGATTTATGTTAATTTGAAGTCTAAAGTTTGACCCTTAGTCTCTACAACTTAGGGGGGAAAAAAAAAAAAGTACTTTGTACAAACCTAATTAATAAATAAATTAATTAATTATACTTGGTGTTCAACTCCAAATCAACAAAGTTACTGCTATTTTATAAGTTTCAACTAATTATAATAATGTTATAATATTCTATTTAGAATAATATAATCTATTAATAAGATTTGTTCATCACATCTGATTACTAAGAGGTAAATGATATTTACAAACTTATTTGTAATGTCACCTAATTGCAATTTTTATTTTATTTTTTTAAAAAAATACAAATAATTACAAGGCTCAAAGTTGTTTTAGGCTAATTTTCTTTCAATTGGAACCAAGAAGCTTAAAAGATCCAAGTAGATTGCCAGCAAGCATAGAAGTGCAAATGCTGTGGAAAGTGGATTCAGTCTGCTTATGTCCGAATGGTCTGCTGAAAGAGTTGGGGTCTACTGGGTTCTCCTGAAACAAAGGCCCAAGTTTAATTAGGACATGGCATTGGGTCCGCAAGTCAAGAGGTGGATCATGGATTTTTTGTTCCAACTACGTTTCTAGTATAGCCACCAGTTGCATGATTTAGTGGTAGGGTAGTTGATAATTTAGTTTCGATGATAATCAGAGTCCAAATCTTGGTACCTACAGACAATATATATAACCTGGCAATGGCCTTTCTCAATGTGCAAGATTTCTGGAGAGATGGATCAATACACAAGCGAGCTTTTGAAATGATAATGTCTGCAGTTCTCAGGGACTATCTTCTGGACCCAGAGAAAGTATGAATATAGCCTTTTTAGTTGTCAGCTGCCTACCTTATTACCCATTTTGTCATTTCTCATTGTCATAAAGTTTGTGCATGGAGTAGGAATCCAGTTCCAGCTTTGATCAAGATTTGCAAGTTGAAAATGCTAAATTCTATTAAGCCCTTGATAGTATTGCTCAACTTCAAACAAGAGGCTTAAAATTCAAAATTGCTAAGGGCAGCATAGTGCCTCTTGTATCTTGACTGATGATTTTGGGTGGGTGAGTGGTGGATAAAAGGAAATGTGCAGTTTTAAATGAATCTTAACCAAAACACACGTCGTATTATCATGGAAGTTTTCAGCATAGACTCAAATATATGCAGTTGATTTTATTCAGGTCTATCTTTTCAACTAAATTAATGGGACATGGCAGTCTAGCTGAACAGGGGAAATAGGTCATGATCATTTGGCTGAAGAAACTAATGTTATGTGGAACATAGCCTGATTGGAATAATCGATTTTTTATTTTCTCATAAGAATTCAGGTATAGGAGCACTTATTAACAGGCCCACCCAGAAGCAGTCTCAGTCGATTTCTGTCCAAAAGAATACCTATTAGGATTTGAAAAATCAATGTCCTCATGGATTGTAGGAACTATCATTTTGACACAGAAAACTATAACCCAACCAGAACACAGTAGTTGGTGTGAAATATCAGAACATTGGATTAAGTTGGTGTCAAGTTGTTGGAAGCTAACAACTTTACTGGCATTCGAAGTCCACAATTCAGGCTAAACATGATGTTGACATTCCCAACATGAGGGCTAGCTTGTGAATTTTCAACATAAGAGATTCAGTTTAACAGTCAAATCTTGGTAACTCAGTAAAGAGTCCTTGTAAAAGATGAGAACTTTTAAACAAAAAGGATGAAAAGAAAGCCAAGAAAGAAGGAAATTCAATGTACAGTAAGCTTATAATACAGTTCCCCTTTGCCAGGTCCTTCTAGTTCCTAGGAGAATACAAACTAGTTCCTAAGGCTTTATACAGATCAGTATCAGAATAGACAGCTCGAGACCTCAATCTCTTAATTCTATATCTGCGCTTATGGCCTTTACAGTGCTGGTGGTTGTAGCCCTTCTCTTTCATTTCCAAGTTCTTCCCTTCAGCCCTGCTACCATATTTTAGCACATTACATTGATTCTGGCACTCTTTTCCCTTCTTTTCCACGTTGCCTCCATTTTCGTCTTCCATTGGAGCAATGTACCCAATGGGTCCAACTGGTATGTCATTCAACTCCAGTAGAGGCTCCAAAATCTTGACAACATTGCTCATAGCGGGTCTAGACTTGCAATGGCGGCACAAACATTGGTAAGCCAATGCTGCAGCCTTCCTGGAACCCTCGGTTGAGTACTGGCCTTCGAGTCTCGGGTCCATTATCTCATCAAGCTTGTGAGGATCCTTCAAAAATGGTCTTGCCCACTTCACTAGAAGCTGCTCTTTACTTGGACGTTTCTTGTCAAGAGATCGCCTGCCAGTTAATAGCTCTAAAAGTACTACCCCAAAGCTGAATACATCACTCATAGTTGTCAAATGACCTGAAAATTATACTACCATCGTTGTTATAATTTGCCTGTTACGGCTCTCAAAGTGTAAGGGTCTAGAAACATTAGTTTGACTTACCAGTCATTATGTACTCAGGAGCAGCATACCCTTCTGTGCCCATAACACGGGTTGTAATGTGTGTCTTGTCTCCGTCTGGACCATCTGTTGCTAGTCCAAAATCTGAAAGCTTGGCATTATAGACCTGAAAATAGGAAGCACCTTAGGTTATTTCTTTTTGACTTGGAATATCAGTTGTGGTTTGCAATGACAATTACAAATCAGGCAGAAGAATGTGGACAAGGTGTCAAAAGACAAATGAGTTACCGGGTCCAATAAGATGTTTGAACCTTTGAAATCTCTGTATATGATTGGCTTTTCTTCTCCATGGAGAAAAGCAAGACCTTTTGCGGCCCCAATTGCAATTTTTAGCCTTGTCAACCATGGCAAGCTAGCAGAATATTCTGCACAAATTAATCAAAAACATACCTGAACATAACGATTTCTACACAAATAGACTCTTTGTGAATTCCAGATTCATAAATTATGTAACAAATCAATTTCTGCTTTCTGCATAATCTCCGTGATATGTGTTAATTGTGTTGTGGCTCAGAAACAAGAGGTAAATTGCTTGTGAAGAGAAAGGAGAACTCACTCTCAAATAATTGCTTTTCTAAGCAGCCTCGCTCCATATATTCATAAACCAGAAGTCTGTGTTTGTCCTCGCAGCAGTAGCCGATCAAGTTCACAAGATGGGGGTGCTTCAATTGCCCAAGAATGATCACTTCAGCCTAAACACGAACAAAAAATCTTATTTATTTTGTGTGTGTGTGTGTGTGTGTGTGTGTGTGATGTCTCTTATACACATCTAGATGTGTATAAGAGACAGGTTCACAAGATGGGGGTGCTTCAATTGCCCAAGAACGATCACTTCAGCCTAAACACGAACAAAAAATCTTATTTTTTTTGTGTGTGTGTGTGTGTGTGTGTGTGTGTGTGTTAAGCATACTCTTTAAAAATGGATTGACGTAAGTACCCTGAATGAAAGTAAAGCACTTTGCTTACCAGCCATTCTCTGTGTCCCTGAGAACCATCCAAATCCAATATCTTTACAGCCACAACCTGAGCCTTTAGACCAGGCCTAAGCTTATCATCAATGAACCCCTTAAACACCCTTCCAAATCCACCTTCCCCTAAATAGTTACCACTTGAGAAGTTATTCGCCACCATTTTCAGCTCTTCTAGACTGAAAATATGAAGGCTAGTAATCACACTTGATAATTCGTAGATCGAGTCTGTTGATCCGGGATTGCTCAAGTCTGACATACAAATTCTCTGAGGGGAAATTGGTTTGGAATCTGGAAGCAGTTTTGGCTTGGGTGTTGGGCTCTCTCTGTTCAAACATGCTGTGAACAATGTTTTCCAACTGAACTCTTTTAGACCCATATTCTATAAGCTTGTGTTCTAGTCCTGTAGCACAAATTGGTTATAAATGTATGTATATGTATGTAGGCTCTATTTCTTATGCAAATATTTAACGGAAGAAATGGTAAGGCACTAGATGGGGTGAGGCCCTGTTCTAAACTCTTTAAGGCAAGTCAATGATCCAATCATAACTAATCACCTAATTTTCCTTGCAGGACAATGTGCGTGCGTGTGTGTGTGTGTGTGTGTGTGTGTATGTATGTCTTCCCAATCTAGAAGAATGGTATTCTATTCAATCAATAGTTAATATTCCGCGCCAAAAGTCTTTCTTCTTGGCCTATTCATTTGTCCCTTGCTTTGTTTTCCATCTTCAAGTTCTACGTACTTAAATTTCAATTGTAATTAATTCTATCTAACTGGTCTTTTGGGGAGTCTTGGAAAATTCTGTTACTGCAAGGGCTAGTCTCCGTGGATGGGTACATGTCCAATTGCGTTCCTTGTATCTAAACATTTAATTACTAGCCGTTTGCACACTTCTTCCCTCTCTATCTACTTGTTACAATGCCATTCCAAGTTACAAATAAATCCAACTAAATACATTTACTAAATCCGTTGTGACATGGAATAATTTTTTTAACTGTCGTATATTTTTGTTAGATTTCTTTGTTAACTTCTTTTTTTTTTCTTCCCGAGTATCTTCCATTTGGACTCGGTAACAAGTTCGCATCATATCACATATGTTCAAATCCAAGTTTTAACTTAATTGGCAAAGCGAGTGTGTTCTTCGTCTTATAAATAGAAGTAGCAAACGATCGGACCGGAAAAGCCAGTGAAGTAACAGCACATAATTAAACAGATGTCTGTGTAGATGCAACTGTTTAATTTGTTAAACTTGGTCCAACGATTACGATGTAAGGAGCACAGGACAAATGTGGTGACAACAAGTGAACTTATTACAAGAAAATGCCGAGTTGATGTTCGTTCGTATTGTTTTCTGTCAGAAACTACCTTCCTGGAATTTTCCAAAACCCTTCTTAATCTTGCCACTTTCATGCCGGTCTTCATGGAAGAAGAAAAAAAAGGTGGGGGGGGGGGGAAGGAAATAATAATTGAATTGTTGATCTCCTGGTCCTAAATCGACATTAATCAATCCCTTTCAAGCAGTTGGCACTTAGTATTCATTGGAATCTTCAACATTAGCCAAATGGATCCTACTTCTTCTAGTCCATAGTTTAGGTTGTCCCTGTTTATACCTTGTACCAATGCCTGCAAACAAAGAAGTAACCTTTAAAAGACCAAGATTAAAAACAAAACAAAACAAAAAAACAAAAACAAAAAACCAAAAACAAAAACAAAACAAAACAAATACTTCAGCCATTGTGCAGAAAAGGAGTTCAAGCACTACCCAACACCCACTAACATTTTCTTTTTTTTTTTTTTTTTTCTTTTTTAGAGATGAGTACCTTCAAGTCATGGATAAGGCGCGCGTGTATTTGACCAGAAATTAAGAAAGAATTTTTTATTACATTATCGCAACTTTTTTTTTTTAACATAAACCACACGCAATAATACAATAATATCTGTTAATTGTATATTTATGATCCTATTGTTCATTATATCATATTCATACATTGAATAATTATAAATATATAATCAACAATTATCATATTACTACTTGACATTTTTTGTAAAGAGAAAAATTAAGTATTAATATGGTAATAATAAATAAATAATATAAATTAATTATTAAAAAAATTATTATAATATTTTCTCAGTGCCATCACATTTCTCTGGATGTGATGGTACTCCCGGCGGTGGAAGGTAATTGGCAGCCAGCTTGGATGTTGGACAAATTGGAAATTAGTGTTACTTTCTTCCCAAAAAGAAAATGGAATATTTTGACTTTAAATATATATATATATATATATATATATATATATATAATAATTCCCAAGAAGAAGCTTCTACAGGTTTGCGTGCCCCTGACCAAACCAACACGGTATATGACAGCATCCAACTCCATCCAATTAGTTGTCTTTCTCTAACAAAAACAAAATATATATACATATAAAATGAAATCCAATTTTAGTTGTCAATACACACAGACTAAACACATGAATCAATTTCTACTAAGTATCATGCAGTCATGTTCAGATGAATGGTCATGCTTTTATATTAACATTTTCCTCGTTTGAATTCTATGGTTAGGATTGTACATCCATGCTCGACTTAGACACAAATTAGAGGGTTTAATGAGCCAACAAAGGAGCAAAGAACGAAGAATCACGACTTCGTATTTTTCACTTTCTTTTCCACCAAAACTTTGGTGATGTAGGACAAGTAACAATCGCGAAGTTTTGAAGAAAAAACACGGTAATTTACACCAAAAAGATACAAACAACAGATAACCCTACACCAAAAAAAAAAAAAAAAAAAAAAAACCCAAAAAAAAAAAAAAAAAAAAAAAAAAAAAAAAAAAGGGAAGAATCAACACTCAGTTAAAAAACTCAGTTCAATGATCATCTGTCAATATCAATATTCGTAAACATGTCTAATGAAAGTAACATAAATCCTATCTAAATAGAAGAGAATATCAGTAAAATCCCAACAAACAATGAAAATTCTGCTTCTAACTAGAGCTATGGCCCAACAAAGTCTTTTAGCCCTTTTTTCTCTTTTTTTTTTTTAAGTACTCAAAATTTCATTACATACATCCAAACCTAAGAAAAAAAATGATCAAGATATAAGGAATAACATCTTAGAGGAAATTCAAGGAGAAAGAGGAACCCATATTCACACACCAACCAATTCAAGGCCCCAAAACTATGCAACTGCAACAAAAATAATTGATGAACTAAATCAGTCAAAAAAATAAACAAAACATGAAATAAGAAGAAGCTGATGGACATCTTCATCTAAGAAAAAGAAAATATCCAGGCTGAAGTTAAAAAGGACTTTGATTCAGGGTACCTCTGTGTCCACAAAATGGAAGACTTGCTATTTACATCATGAAATCCTGCATTATTTGCTAGTGTAAGTCCAACGTATATGCTAACAGCGGAACGTGAAGCTGATGGCGAATTGTTTCCTACCTACTGGGAGAAAAATTGGATCTCACAAAAAATGAAAATTCGGAAAGCGTGGTCACAGCAAGGTCATTTCTGCCCAAAGACGACAACTATTGTTCATTTTGAGAATGCTATCTGAAAACAAGGCTTCCATTCTGTTGTTGTCTCAGGTTTTCAATGAGTGACCGATAAAATGATCTCAATGCCTTCATATCACTACCCTGCACAAAATAAACACCAGTATCATAAAGCAACCATTTGGGAAACTTGAACTGCATCCTCCTCTGTAAACCAAATTTTAACCTAAGAAAGAAGGGTTGAAGATCCGGGCAACAGCTATTAGATCCCAAATCCCCAAACTCGATACATTTAACTTCTATGCATAAAGATGTAGAAAAATGAAGATACATGAAGCCAAGATATAGAGAACCAAAAGGGTAATCTTATTCTCATGCATACCCTCAAATATTCACAAACTTATCCAAGTCATTAGTCTAGTTCAGCTGACAACAAAAGCAACCCAAAGAACAAGGGAAACTATAAACAACATCCAGCAACAACTGGCAGCAGAGGGTTGATCCCACAAATTATAAAGGGATAGTTAACATGCACAGCCACCAAATCCCCCCAACTGACATGAAATTTTTAAGGCATTATTTGTTACCTGCAACTTTAGGCAATATTGCTCGGCCAAATCTTGAGGGCAATGTGCCAATGGAAACCCTTTTGATACAAAACAGATGAGAAATTTGTCACCAAATTTCTCATACATAACCTTCTGAGCCTGAACAATCTCTCCAAACAAAACAAGCTGGCACATGATCCAGAAGATGATCACAAAACCATGAAGTCACAGATCAGTAATTAGACAAAATCCGGACTAACTACAAATTCCTATCCACCTTTGACATGTAAATAATATATAAACATAAAACTATCAGATTGATACTTACAGTATTTGCATCATGGAAATCAAAAGACTTGTCAAGCACACTGTACAAACAACATTTCAGTGCAAAGGCCTCAATTATAAACTTCTGAAAACCATGTACCTGAATATATTAAAGTCATTAGAATATTAAAAATCCTCAGCATGGTAAGAACAAGACACAAGAGGGGAGACAAACCTGTTCTTCACCCTGAGGTCTAGCACACCAATCTTTGATTAATCTAATGAAAATCTGTACACATGCCTGAATTACAACAGACATGTGACAATTAGCTTTCAACTGTTATAGTACCTAAAAGATCCAATCACTTGGTATAAAATACAGGTAGCATCAGACACACCTTTCTTACAAGAATATCCTTGTGATTACAAGCTGTGTACAGTAGCAACTCAATCATTGGGCCCAGGTAGCTCCTACTTTTAGGTGAGAGAAAAACGAAAGATAGACCATGTGTAGTGATCGCATGAAGAAATGTGTACATCGTTTTCTGAAGCTCTAGAAGCTCAAGGACTTCCTACAACTCAAAATAATAATAATAATAATAATAAAGGCAAGGGAATACAACTGGATCAAACTGACTAAATAAAAATAACATTAAAATTCATTATCCAAAACATCCTCCACCAGCACCAAAAAATCACTGAATGGACCACAAATACACCCCTCCCCCTTAAAAAACAGAAAAAACAATAGAAGAAACTTCAAAACATAAGCCTGATATATGAGTAATGCATTTAAAATTGATTAACTTCAACACTTGGCTTCTATTCAAAAAATCCTATGAAATGAGAAATATCCCTCAATTGGCATTCATTACCTCGGTATTGGTATTGCTTCCAGATCCACAAGGAATGTCTCGTGGGATAATATTAAAAATTCTACCAGCAATAGCAGGAAATACTTCCTCCAATATGTCATAGAGTAACATGCTGAATTTGCATATGAGCTGATTGAGTAGTACAAGAAAACCAACCATTTCCTTTGGCTGCAATACATCAAAATTAAGAAATTACTCATGTTACGTGAAGAATACACACAAAATGATGATGCAATAAGTAGATAATCGGGACTCCAGAATATCCATTTTCAGATTCAGCAAAGTTTCACCCACTGCCCTTGGACTGGTTAGTTATTACACAAAAACCACTTTAAGCAAACCCCCCTTGGCCTTCCACTTAGTAAGCCCCTTTCCTAGCCCTTGCTGAATTCTATTTGGCTAGGTCCTCAGTAATATTGATTACATATAAAACCTCACTGTGGGACGAGAGACAACGAAGAAAGCCTCATGGCCCTAATCCATAATTATAACTTGCACCAAACAAAGAAGATTTGAAGATCACTTCCTACAAAGCCAGAATAAATTATACAAATAAGCATCCTTAAGCATAGCAAGAAGGATACTTAAATTTGCACCTAAATCTAATTGCTGTAAAAGAATTGGTAACTGTGGGTATAATAACTGAGAGGGTGCAGCAGGGCTGAAACCTGTCATGTGATAATACTTCAATAATTGCTATCTGAAACATTCAGAGCATCAGCCCCATTCCAAAGCCATCATGAAACAGAAGGCTCAGCAGGAGACCAAAGAAAAAAATATTAATGTCCCATTGTTCTTTAATGCATGAAATGGCTAGCAACAGTATATACATAACTAAGCAGCATTATGTCTTTCTTTACCTCGCTTTCAGCAAGTAGTTGCGCCAATGCCTTTGGAAGGTAAGGAAATACTGATGCTCCTAAAGTGTCCACCATACGATGTATGAAGGATGTGACCTGAACGGCATCAGTGCAAAACTTAGGAAAATGTATAATCAACAAGTTATAGGAATAAATGATTCTCATGGCTCCATATCTATCTCACTTACCTTAATCCGCAAAGGCTGTATCTTAGGAAATGCAGCAAGAAGTTGGAGCAAAACATCCATTGACTGGATCACAGCACAAGGAAACACAACTTTAGCAAAAAGATGAAAAAGAGCACCAGGAGTTTCTATCCAGCATCTCTATGTTACCATACTAAAACCTAGCTGATAATAGCATCTAGCAACAGGCCAACAGATTGTACAGCAGAAAATCCCCACATCAACTAGATAAGTAAACTGCAGACTTGAAGCATCATAATGATTGCGGGCATAAGAAGTACATAATCTAGAGCTCAAAATTTCTGATAATAAAGTATGCGAAGAAAACAATCTAAATATTTAAACAGATATTTTTCCAATGATCTGGTACTACAGAACTAAAAGGGAGAAACACTAAAGAAAAATGCATGGCACTAGAAAAACTAAAGAGAAAGTCTTAATTACCAACCTGCTTAAACATGACGCCTATTGCAGGGCGATTGGCAATTACAAGGCGCTCACTGAAACCCTAGAGCAGAAATAGAAATTGCAAGGAAAAATGCATATTCATGAAGCCAAAACTTATAAGGATGGAAACATGCTTAAATATGTTGTGACAGAGTTATAGCAAAGAGAAAAATGATAAATGATAAACATTGAACGCAAAACAAAAGATAACAGGTTGAATTTTACACTATGTAAATCTATTGTGTGGCATTTAAAACAACATTACTGTGGTTATTCTGCATGGAGATGATTTCTACACTGCCCTTCCCCACCCCCCCCCCCCCAAAAAAAGAAAACCAAATGGGCCTACTGTGAACAAAAGGATTATTATTGACAATTACTAATAGAGCTATGGCAACATTAAGCCTTTTGTTTACAGCATAAAGCAGATTTTAAGGGGAAAATCATCTCCAAGAAGAGTTTTAAGAGGGTAACAAGAAGTACAAGGAACCTTGCTGAGTGCAATAATTGCCATTATGATGTGCTGAATATTGGCAATTTTTGCTGGGCACTCTTCTAGATTCAGTGCTTCAGCATCAATGAGCAGTTCCTTAACCTGGAGTAAACAAAAATATCTCAGAAGCAGGTATGTGGGGTGAAACATCTATGGCATTCAGGAGTTTTTTTTTGGCTGGAAGCAATGTACTTAAAAAATTACTGATTAAATGTTAATTTGCTAGAGGCTCGCACAGCAGAAGACAAAATAAGAAAAGAAATCCAAGCATCAAATAACCTGAAGACAAAGAGGAGTCACTAATGAAGAGAGATACTCAGATTGCTTTTCAAGTGTCACATCTTCCATTCCAATCAATAAACCAATTGCCTGCAAATAGTCACAACAAATATCAAAACAAAGGCACAAGCATTAACTCATTATATATTCATGATAATCTTTATGTGTGCATGCATTTACAAATTTTTGTGTTCAAAGATTAAAAGCAAGGAGTACCTCAAAAATGTGGCTACCATCTTCAGATCCTGAAACATCACTTTTGGAGTAGTCCATACTAGTAAACTGGGCAACTGTATCTTGGAGACTCTGGCATTTCATTATGATACTCATAAGACATAGAAACCATGAGTAACCACTATGATGCAAATGATTTTCCAACTGATAAATTAGAAGAAGAGAAGTGGATCAGTAGTTTAGTACCTGCAATATTGTCTCTATGAAAGGCACAAGCTTTGCTTTCAACAATTTGACAACCCTCATGAATAGGTAACTCGCTCTTCGACTCACGTATATGTTAGGATGATGTATTCCTCTCTCATCCAAAAAAGCAGCTAGAACCAGGGTAATATAATGGATGTTCTCCTGAACAAACTTCATATATCGAGTTACTGTCTCCAAGTACACAAGTGCAACTAGTCTATTAGAATGGCAAGGAAACCGTGTTGAGAGGAGCAAGGGCACCAGCTCACTCAACTGTCCACTGCCACTTCTCATGGCTTCATCACTCAAAGACTCTCCAAGTGCATACAAAAGTGAAAGTGCAGCTTCCACCTCTTCACAGTTTCTATCAGGAGAAGATGCAACTGCACTGGCTAAAGAATTTCTGATAAACACTTGAGTGATATCTGGTGCCAGATGACCTACACTACGCAGCAGCACAAACAAGTCCTTCCTAAACTCACCCATCCTATCTTCCTCTTCTTTCCCAATCTTATCTAACACATCGAGATTATCCCTGTATACTGGATTGTAACAAATTTGGGCACGAATAATTTCCAATATCTGAGCCACATGATGCAGCTGTTTTTCCCTCAAAGAAGAAAAGCTCTTCATGGTGGCAATGTAACTTGAAAGAAATTGCACAGTATTAAAGGCTGTATCCATTTCACAATACTGCATCACATAGAAAACTGAGGGTAAAACTTCATTCAGAAGATCCAGTGAAACCCCCTTAGTATCCTCAGCTCTCACCCATTTATAGCACTCTAGGACCTCTAGTGCATACCTAGTAATTAATGCAGCTACCTTGGACACCAATTCTGAGTCTTTATCCCCCATTACCAACACAAAAACCCTACTTATCTGAAGACTCTGCAAAATTGTCAACTTTGATTGTGGGTCCATCCGCTTAGATACTACTGCCAAGACCCACCCGGCAGCGGCACCCTGAAGCTGCTCAGATCCCTTATCAACCAAAATCAACTCAAACAACAATGGAATGAAAGCATCATTCACAATTAGCCCGATATCAATCCAGGAGATATACCTCCTCATAGAATCCAATACACTAGAACAAAGCTCCAAATCGGAATTCCTATACATGGACAAGATGTCATACCATGCTCTCACTATCTGCCCAACACACTGCTCCCTCATTGCATCCTTAACCCGCCCGGCCACCCCAACCTCGTCAGGCGTGCGTGGATAGTCTAAACTGATTAACTCATCATCCAAAGCATTCAGAACCCGACAAAATATATCAATAACAATGGGCCCTTTGCTCAAATGAGGCAAAAAATCAACAAAAACTGAGGACCAAATTAAAGGGTACTCGAAATAAATGAGAGTGACCAAAACCTGAGCAAGCTTATTCTTGATAAATGCAGGTCCCTCTAGAATCCTAACAGCATTGTCATCCTCAATTTTCTCGAAACAGCACATAGAAAACACGGATTTCCTAAGTAAATCCTTCTCTTCCAATCCTAACAATCCATACTTAACTGTAATAACCTCGTGCAGCGTCTGCAAACACCAAAACTGAACCTGAACAAGATTGCAAAACCACAGTTTCTTAACACAAACACTACATATAGTTGGGGTCTCTTTAATTTGTTGACAAAAAGCGACGGCCTGTGATTTTAGCGAAGAATCAATAGCACCCGACTCATCAAAACTTATAAGTATCGCCTTTTCGAGATCATCCATTGATTTTACACTATATTAAACCCAAAACCCAATCAAATTTTTTTATTAAAAAAAACCAACCTTTTTGCTGTTTCTTGAGGTTTTTGAGAAATTTTAAAAGGACCCAGTGAAGATTTTGGGATTTTCTTCGTGGGTTTTGAGCGATTTTAATATCTGTTGATGATTGAAAGAGATCGATTATAAATTTATAATGTAAGTGGGGGCGTGCGTGTGTTAGGGACAAGGGTTTTTGAAGAGAAAAAATCTCTTTTTGAACATTTTTAATTTATATATATATAGGTTTAGTAAGTACAGAGAAGACAAAAAAATTTGAAGAATTTTATAATATATATATATATATATATTTTTTATTTATTTATTTTATCTATTTGTATTTATAAAATTATAAATGAATAAAATTTATAAGTCATATGTGTGTATATATTAAAAAAAGAATGAAGGTCTATTCATATAAAATTAAAAAAATATCCAAAATTTATAAGACTTGATTGTCTTACTGATCATTTGGGGAAAATACTGTCAAAAAATAAATAATTAATTAATTATCACTTATCGTTAATTATTATTAAATTATTTATATATTAAATAATTATAAATATTCAATAACTAATTATCTTAGTGTACGTACGTAATACAACATTTTCTATAAATCAGCGTATATCTTGCATTACCTGTTCAACTCTTGATGTAACATTTCTGATATAAATAGAGTAAGCAGAAACTTAGTAATAGTAGCAAAGGAGGAGGCCAGTTAGGATGAAATCAAAAAAAATAAATAAATAATTTTTTTCACTGATATAAATGTCGTCTAAATTTAATGATGTATTTATTTTGTACAAAAATAAATAAATTTTTTTAATTTTAATTAATATTAATCAAGACTTAAATTTTGAGTCTTATAAATAAATTTAATACCATTCAATTAAAAAGTAAATCTTCCTGTGTTGTGCTCTTTTCGTGAATGATTAAGAATTGGGGACACCAAACTCTGGGGCTAAGCCCAAACTCTGGAAGAGACCCAATGATGTGCTTGGAGAACTTTGGAGAATGTATTAGCCTTTGTTTGATTATATTCCAAATGTCCAATAAAATTGGATATTTCGAATCCTAAGAACATAATATAAACTCTGATTTCTCTCTCTCTCTCTCTCTCTCTCTCGTAATAAGAAAGAATTCCCAGTTACTCATAATTTTTGTATTTACGGATTTTTTTTTCATTTTAATTATTGAAGATTGAAGAAAGGTATGGATAAACACCCCCCCCTTAAAAAAAAAAAAAAAAGAAGAAGAAGAAGAAGATTGAAGAAAGGAAGCGTAGCCGTAAGGTACTTCTGTTTGTTTGTTTGTTTATTTTTTGTTTTGGTTGTTTTGAACGCATGCAAGCATGTGGCTTGCTTGCACTCTTCATCAACGTTTTCTGTACACGCAAAATACAAAATTGTTAAGGTTACATGTCACGATAATTAACAATGTTAATTCAACTTGGGCATGCCATTGATTAGAAACTTTGCATTCCATGCATGTGATTTAGATCATGTCCTATAAGCAACTTTCGTAGCTTTCTTATGTTATTCCACCCGAAGTAGCATCTTATCGTGTATTTATATTTTTATATTTTTCCTACAATAATGATTGATGGAATTGGGGAGACAAAAAAAAAAAAAAAAACATGTGTAGGTCTCACTCATTCAAGTTTTTACCCCCAAAAAAATATATATAAGTTTTAATTTTTTTAAAAAAATTTGTTTAAAATAATAAAATAAAAAATACCTTTAAATATTACAAAAGAAGATAAAATTTTATAATATTTACAAAATATTATTTTTATTTTTAAATTTTAAAAATTTAAAATTTATATTAAATTAGTAAATTGAATAATATAACAAAAAGATAAAAATGCATTTGTTGTATAATATACTATTAATTATCATATAATTATATTTAATAAAAAATATTTAATATAAATTTAATTTAATTAACACATTAATATCTTATATAAATTTTAAAAAATTAAAATAAATATAATTATAAATTTTTGTTAATATAATGAATAAAATTAACTATTTTAACTTATTTTGAGGGTGAGAATATTAAAAATTTGGATTCCAATCTCTTTAAATACTCATAATTTATGAAAATTTAATATTTTATATTTTTATGCAACGTCTTGAAACCCATTATTATTATTTTCATCTCTAAATACTCGCGGCAAAAAACTAATTATTAATTATTTCGGTGAAATAATATATATATATATATATATATATTACAGATATACATGTGTGGGTCCCACACAAAAAAAAAAAAAAAAAGGAGAGTGCATCTACTATTAATTGAGAGTTTTGAGGGAGAGAGTGCAAAAGACCACGTGGAGTGAGTGTGCCGCGGCTGTGATGGAACCTCGACAAAACCCGCACCTACCAGCCGCAAGCGAGTTCGGCGGACGGGGACGTGTGGACGGCGATGGTTGACCGCGTGGCGGCGATGGGCGGTAGAAACTTGACACGTGGTGGACGCAGCTTCCACGGAAACAACTGAATGTCACATGGAAAGACGCAGCAACAATCGAGAGAGGAGGGAGGAAGGGCTGATGGGGAAAGTCCTTAAGCTTCGACTCCTCTCCCACTGCTATAGAGAATTATCAAACCTTGTATTGTTTCTCTTTCTTTTTTTTTTTTTCATCAATTTTCTAAAATACCCTTTGTCCAATTTAATTTCATTTTATTTTTAATTAATTAATTTTAATCAAGTCTTGAAACATCTTTAAAGAACGCTAAATTATGATAGTCATGGTTTGAGCATTCCACACAAAATTCCTTTTGTGCCAATAGGATTCTAATTTTTGTTGAGGTAGATAATACCTATACAATTCACAAAAAAAAAAACAAAAAAAAAAAAAGAAAATGAATGTTCTTTTGTTCTTCTAAAACTTATATAAATATATAAAGCACTAGATTGTTAAAAAGATGGATTCTATTTGAATTTCTGCATCCATCTCCAAAATCAAAAGCAATTTTGTTAGTGGTGCTAAAAGGAAACCATGAGAATCAACATGTATGTGGACCCTACCTCACCCTCCACGTTGTAGCCAGAAGCTTATTGCACAGAGACAATTTCATCTGCAGTGGAAAGACAATTGTACAATGGATTTGAGTATTGCCATCCTGGCAATGAATTTAAATAGCTCATGAAAGATCAAGAGGGTGATTATAATAATAATAATAATAATTGATTCGAGAGATAAGTACAAGTATGCTTGGCTTAGTTGATAAGCCATGAATAATTAATAACTAAGTGGTAAAATTAACAATATTTGATTGTTGTTTATTGATTATGTAGTTTCAAACAATGAATATACAAATCAAAGTTCACTAAACGTGTAAGTAAGATATTACTGTCGTGTTGAAATTGGATTTTATGTATTTATTTATTTTCAGTCTATCATATAAAAAATAAAAATAGATAATGACTAGAGGAGAGTAAATAAGAGAGAGAGAGAAAAAAACTACCATACCCAAATTTAATTTAAAGAAGCATAAGTTAGTTAGTTTCTTGACTGGATGATGATAATGGTAAGTAACATGCCCATTTTTATTTTATTATTTATTATATGATTATAATTGTTCATTTTTTTTATATATAATTTAATTCCTATCACAACATAAAACCAAGCCCTTTATTTCTAACATAGATTTACTTTTACAGAAAATTTAATTCCAAATTCAACTAATTATTATCGGACATTTTATTTAAACTTTAAGTAAAAGAGAATGGGCATCAAACAATTAGGAGACTTTTTTTTTTTGGGGGGGGGGAGTGAAAACCTCATGAAAATAACATTAATTAAACCAATAACAATGATGTAAAAAGGTAGACATTGTGAAATGTGATGCCGGAGAGTCCATGATTTTAGAAACTCATAATAACATATTATGTCTCATTTCTGTCACATAAGAATGTGTGAGCCCTTTTCCGAACAAACCATCACAGGAAGTTAAATTTTTTTTTTTCCCTAATTTTCCATAACGTAACATCTATAATCTATATGTTAAAGAACAGTGGAAGTAATATATACTCATCCGTCTTGTGGGGTACTTTTTTTTTTTTTTTTTTTTGCATTTGTTGACTTTTCACTCGTTCATTAACGGAGAGAAACTCATCACTTAGACAGTGATGATTACGAATGAAATTTTCTTACACAATGCTATCAAATGAGAAATTATAGGATGGAGGGACATATTATCGAGAGGATTCGAATGCGGAGGAGTATGAATGATCACCAAACTCATTGCGGGGTATTAAGGTACTTTCCCTGTTTCTTGGACGGGCTGGCTAAGCAGATGCCAGAAGAAACAGTGTCATATAAAATCAAACTACTGTGTCAGTGTGTGTGCGAAGTGCAAGCAAAATCAAAATCAAAATCAGAGCGTATTTTGGCTGTGTGTGCCGTTGATTTCTCTTTTGCCTATATTTTTTTACCTCAATTTGATGCCTTTGGGCGGCTTTTCTTCCAGTTCTGTCGGCTTTATTGAGTAGAGTAGAAACACGCATTTCTCGTGCACAGATTCGTATCTAGCCCACCTTTTATTTCTTCTTTCTTCATCTTTTTCTTCCTTTGCTACTTTCTTCTTCTTCTTCTTCTTCCCGTGTAGTTTACCTCCAGAAGGAAAGCTTGACGAAACGAACTTCGTTCTTTTGACTTTTTTCATTCTCTACCTTTTTTGGGCTCTGTCTCGCTCTCTTTCTCTTGCTTCTGCTAATAGAAACCCATAACCCCATTTTTTGTGGGTCTTTCCCGGAATCTACCCAGCAAAAAAAAAAACACTTTGAATCTTTGTCGAAAGATGTTGAATTCTTGATAAAACTTGTGGGGTTTGGGAGAAATTTAGTGGGTATTCATCAAGATTTGATTTTAAGCAAAGGTTGTTGCTAACCAAAATAAATAAATAAAATAAAAATCTATGAATCTCTGTTGAAAGATGCTGAATTCTTGATAAAGTTTGTGGGGTTTGGGAGAAATTTATTGGGTGTTCATCAACATTTGATTTTGCCAAAGGTTGTGGCTTGATCTGGGTTGATTTTAGGCAAAGGTTCCAGCTTTTGATTCTGAGAGGTCGGAGCCATGCAGGTTCCAACTATGGCTTTGTATGGTAATCCGGCTGCCACCGTTTGTTCTACTGCGCATCCCTGCCAATTCAACTGCCACGCTACGTCTGATTTTGATTTGAACTCGAGGTCTACTTCAAACGCGTCGTCTTCTAGCGCGTCCTCTTCGCAGAAACCAATTCTGGGTGGCCTCTCGTGCTTGTTCTCGTCCTCGTCGGTGAAGCACGTGCCGTTTTCCGGCGATAGGGAGGAGTTGGGTTCGTTGTGGCATGATAGAGGGGATGATTTGAAAGAATTGAGTAGCTCATTCCGCTATTCTCCTGGTAAATTCCTTGGTGGGTCTTCTATGCAGAGAGATCAGAGTCCAGTCTCCGTGCTGCAAGGTCCCGTTGCGTGTTCTAGTAGCCCTCCCATGAGAGTTTCTCGCGAAAGGGGTGTTGCTGATGTGGGTTTTCAGAGCACAAGTCATGGCTCATCTCGTGGTGGGGCTCACTTGTTGTTCAATAGGTTCGTGACTAAGGCACTGGGATATAGTGTGGATTATGATTCGCCAAGTTTTGAGATACGCAGTGCTGGAATTGGTGTGGGTTCAGGTTCTCTTGTTGCTGATGAATTGACATTTGCCATGGATGATACATTTGTGGATGCCAATTATGAACCTTATGCGAAGGAGTTGTTGTTGGGTGCACAATTGAGGCATAAGGTCTTCTATGAAGATGTCGTGCTTAAAGCTTTTTATGAGGCCGAGAAGGCACATAGAGGGCAGGTAGAATTGGAGTTATGGTTTATTTTGATTGGATATACGTTTTTTCTTTGAGATTTTTGTTTTGTAGGATTGAGTAGTTTGTTTATGTGGTGATCTTGCCAGATGCGAGCTAGTGGAGATCCTTATTTGCAGCATTGTGTGGAGACTGCAGTTTTTCTTGCGATGATCGGTGCCAACTCCACAGTGGTTGCTGCAGGGCTTTTGCATGACACTCTTGATGATTCTTTTCTGAACTATGACTATATTAGTAGGACATTTGGTTCTGGGTTGGCCGATTTAGTGGAAGGGGTAAGAAGCAGACTTTTTGGTTGTTTGATGAACTATAGAATGTTAGGACCAGTAAATGTTGTTGGATGCCTTTTGCAGTTTTGTTCTAACATGATTTTTTTTCTTCTTTCTCACTTGCTACTAGTGAACATGCGGACACCTTTCATGCCTTCATATAGTTCCATTGCTGACTTTGTTTCTTCAAAATCCCCACACCATCTCTCTTCTCCTAAACCATAGATCAGATTTAGGTCTGGAATGTTTATCAGCTTTCAACTCTTTTACTCGGAGAGTTAGAGGGTCTTGGATTTCTGCCTCCAGTCTATTCAGCCTCTTCTTTTCTTCATTTATGTTTATGTGATTATGGCTTTGATTTCATTGTCTGCAGCTATCTTCCTCTAGAACGAAGTAGACACTAGTTTCCATTGAAATGGCCAGTTTTGGTTTGGTGAACTTTGTATCTATGCTATATAAAAACAATGAGGTGGTTAGGAAAAACATGAACTGATGTCAATTTGGATGCTCGTGTAGGTTGAAAGCACCAAAACATATAACTGCAACTAAGGTGGCTTAAAATTTGTACATCAATTTTCACTTGCCTTTTTATGGTCAGAATATAGTTAGACAGTAATTCATTGCTTCAGTTGTTTCAATAGATTCAGCATGTCTCTTTGAAAGAATATTTACGATATTTTAATCTCATATCTTGGTCTCCTTCATTCAGGTCTCAAAGCTCAGTCATTTGAGCAAGCTTGCACGTGAGAAAAATACAGCAACCAAAATCATGGAGGCAGACCGCTTGCACACTATGTTCCTTGCCATGGCTGATGCTAGGGCTGTCCTGATTAAATTAGCAGATCGATTGCATAACATGATGACACTGGATGCTTTGCCTTTGGTCAAGCGACAAAGATTTGCGAAGGAGACTTTGGAGATTTTTGCACCATTGGCCAATCGATTGGGAATCTCCAGTTGGAAGGACCAGCTAGAAAATCTCTGCTTTAAGCATCTCCATCCTGATCAGCATCAAGAGTTGTCTAGACTTGTGGATTCCTTTGATGAGGCTATGATCAATACTGCTATCAAGAAATTGGAGGAAGCGCTTAAGGGTGAAGCTATTTCATATCATGTTCTCTATGGGCGCCACAAAAGCTTGTACAGCATTTATTGCAAAATGTTGAAGTATGCTCTCTCTATCTCTCTCTTATGTGTGTGTGTGTGTTTGTATTGGTAGTTGCATGATTGGTGGCCAGGCACATGCATGGATGTGCAACCATGGAGGAATATGTGAAATAGACCCTTTTCATTCATGTTGATGTAGCGGTGTATAATTCTATGCAGGAAGAAGCTGAACATGAATCAGATCCATGACATTCATGGGATGCGTTTGATTGTTGATAACGAGGACGACTGTTATAGGGCATTGCAGGTTGTTCACCAGTTATGGTCTGAAGTACCTGGAAAGTTCAAGGATTACATAAGTCACCCAAAGTTCAATGGGTATGTTATGGCCAAATATTTGTTGCTTTCTACCTTGAATGCTAGAAATCATTTTGTAATCTCAGTGGTTTAATGTGCAGGTATCAATCCCTTCATACAGTAGTAATGGGTGAAGGCACTGTTCCACTTGAAGTTCAAATTCGGACAAAAGAGATGCATTTGCAATCTGAGTTTGGATTTGCAGCTCATTGGAGATACAAAGAAGGTGACTGCAAGCACTCTTCATTTGTGTTGCAAATGATTGAGTGGGCACGATGGGTAGTCACTTGGCAATGTGAAGCAATGAGCCAAGATCGATCTTCCCTTGGCTATGCCAATTCCATTGGGCCTCCCTGTGCATTCCCTTCACATTCAGATGACTGTCCGTATTCTTATCGGCCGTACAGTGGCCAGGATGGACCTGTTTTTGTCATAATGATTGAGAATGATAAGGTTTGGTTCTATCATTTCTGTGGTTGTTCTTTAAAATGAGATTGTTTGATTTTAGATGGTTGGAAGACCTCTATATTTGGCATAGCTCTTATGTACATCAATCTTTGTAGTCCTTTGACTTTACTTTTGGTGATCATAACTGGATAACCATGCTGTGGGCTGAGCTGAATTGTATCTGTGATTTTTTTCAGATGTCAGTGCAAGAGCTTCCTGCAAACTCCACAGTGATGGATCTGCTAGAAAGAGTTGGACAGAGCAGCTCAAAGGGATCATCATATCGTTTCCCTGTTAAGGAAGAATTGAGGCCAAGACTGAATCATGAGCCAGTCGGTGATCCCACCTGCAAGCTTAAGATGGGGGATGTGGTGGAGCTAACACCGGTCATTTCAGATAAATCTTTGATGGAGTATAGGGAAGAGATTCAGCGCATGTACAATGGTGGTTTGACTTCTATCTCATACCCTGGTCCTGTTGCTAGTGGTATGGCCGGCTGGAGAAGTTAACCCTTCACTGGTGTTCCATTAAATAGTGCATTTAGCAGCACTGATTGGTTAGTGTTATTGTATATACATACGTTGTACAGAACAGCCATAGTTTGTAAGAACATGTTTACTTTCTGATGTAGCAGAAAGAAACAGAATGGATGCATTGACTAGCCTGGATTCGAAAGATTTCGTTGGTTTTTCAAGTTTCCACAGCTAATGGCTGATGAAGATTATGGCAATTGATAAATCTCGTTCTGCTTCTATTGTGTTCTGCCATATTTTAATGTTTTACCGGTCTTCCAGAAAATAGTGCACTTAGCAGAGCAGCAACAATTGGTTATTATTGTGGATGCGTATGTTGTTCGGAAGGGTCATATTTTAGTTTCTAATGAATTCTTTCTGAAAACAAAGAAAGACTGAAAAGAACTCATTGACTGACCCGGATTCAAGTGACTGCTAAGCACTGGTTTTTCAAGCCTCCACAGCTAATGCAGAATATGACGTTATCAATCATCTAGGGGTCTTCTATTGGGCTAAATATGTTCTACAGCTTCTGGTTCGTTCCATAATTGTTTTTAGTGCCTATGGCAAGCCATACCAATTGACGCAACCTCCCTTTTAAGTTTTAACTCGTACTAGTAGCTATTGTGCAATTCTGCAGTTTGGTGTCTCAGGACCAATTAAGGCAGTTCCAGTGCCACTTGACCAGAAGAAAATGGGGTTCCCCTTTTAGCACAGGCAAGTATTATTCTTGCCAAACTTGCATCTCCAAAACTTTAGCAGTCTCACTCTATTGCAAATTGTTTAAATAAGCACTGAAGAAAACATTGGCATGATGAATTAAGTGAACAACAAAATCAGGCATCAAATTCACATCAATGGAAAAAAAAAAAAAAACGTAATTTCCATCCTTTTTGGCCCATTGATATACACAACCTACACCTAATTCCTGCTCTTTTGGCCAAATCCTCTCAATACAAGTGAGGAACCATCTTGTACGTCACAACGGAAATATCATTTGGGGCATTTTGTGAGAGGAAACGATACTCTTTGAGGAGTATGCTGCTGGACATCTGTCTTTGGTTCTTGCAATGGCTTTGGATCAGCACTTTCTTCATCCTCTTCCATCTCCTCTATTGCCTGCCCAGCTTGCTTCGTTGGGATGACAAGTTGGTAATTTGGGCTAATCAAAGTATCCTGTTCAGGTGGAAGAGGGATGTCGGGCCCTGGTGTTGTCTTGGGCAATGGGATTTTGTTCCTGTTTCTAGCCAACTCTAGTAAAACCTTACAAAAAACAACAACATTAAAGATATTAGCCATTATGCGTCACACGTCTCTTATTAAACATGAGACAAAAAATCTTGAAATTGATTCAAAAATTTCATGCTTTTAAGAAGCCTATTTTACATAGTGCAAAACAAGCATAACTTCTGGCAATGAATGTAATAAAACCAATAAATAACAACACTAAACACATTAGGCATTACAGGTTACACAACTCCAATAAAGATGAGATAAGCAAATATTGCAACTCATACAAACTTTCATGCTTTAAGAATCCCCATATTCTATGGGAGAATACCACAGATTCTGCAACTTAGGATCTGCTACAAAAAAGACCGAAACTTAAGCAAACCAAGGTTGCAAACAATAAACAATAACTAAAATTACTTCTTCCCTTCATAAACAAAATCCCAGGCCAAACCTGATTCTAATATGTCCTCAGCAGCAAACAAGATCAGGATAAAAAATATATATATAATTCACAGGGTCAGGAGAATCTTCACGTATACACCACATCTAACACAACAATTCAGGAAAATCATGGTCACTGTCTTAGCAGAATAAACACAAAAAGATCAGAATTCTTAACCCTTTGACGCAGACAATGGGAAGAAAAGAAGCACAGTCAACCACTCTTTATCTAGAAAGATCCAACACAATTCAAGCCTCAACACATACAATTCATTGATATACGGCATCAAACAAACCTGACTTCTCATAAACAGGTGGCAGATCCACGGGACATTAAACTAAAGAATCCCATCATCATGTAACAAAGAAAAACCAAGACCACTATATAACTACACATCTCCAGTAAAGATGAGACAAGAAAAACACTGCAACTCATTCGAAAGTTTGATGCTTTAAGAACCCCATTTCTACAAAGGCAATGTCAACGCAAAATCTTAAGCTGTTGAGTAATACCCAAAAATAGATGGCACAATAAAGCATCAACCCACTTTAGCTGCAAAAATTTACAATTAAATACGAAAATTATCTGCCGCGGTGGCGAGGTAGTTTGAACACACGGCCCCTTCATCAGAAACCATGTCTGGCAGCAAAAAAGCTTCAAACTTTCATCTAAAGATAGTTGCTGCTTCTGTTAAGTTAAGTTTAGTTTTACCTCTCTTGGTGGGGGCTGTGAGAAGCTGAAATTGACTTTGGATTGAACGGCGAGCTTGACATCATCACAGTCAATAGTAGCCTTTCCAGCATGCTCCGAGTAAACCTGCGCATCGGTCAACACATCAACGACATAGCGATACCAAAGCTCAAGAAACTGGTGGATGACACGAGGCTCGTAGTCTTCGACACCCATTGATCTGAGCAGTGATTTCACAATCTTGGCATCCCTTGGCAGGTCTTCTTCTCCGTCCGCCATTGTTGTCTCTCGTCTTTTAATTCTTGGCTGTCCCCTAAAACGAGAGTTCAGAACAATCTTCCAGCAAACTCACCCACCAATTCCAAAAGGGTTTGGTGGGTCTCGATTGGATTTAGAAATCTCTTCTCAAATTAACTTTCTTTTTGTGACATCAGGGAGAAAGCGGGGATAGAGAGAGAGAGGAACCGGAGCTGCACCGTGTATGTGGAAAACGGTAACGTTTTGCATAATGTTATAAGGACACATGCAGATCATATTTTTAGTCTCTCTCGTTAAAATAAAATAAAAATTAGAGTTTATTTGAATTATTATTATTATTTCGTAATTTTTACTAGAGAACTATGAAGAATTTGTAAATCATTCTCGTGTCAAAGTGTTGAAGTAGCTAAAATAATTACCACCTCATTATTATTATTATTATTATTATTTAAGGTAGAGATGATGAACTTGCACTGTCCAATTTTTTGTTTGACGGTTCCTTGCACTATCTAATCAAATTGCACCATTCAAAAAGTCCGTGTTTATTTGAATTATTACTGGAAAAGAGATGAGAAGGACCCGTTTGTGAACCGGGTTTGTCCTGATTAGGGAGGAATTTTGACCCGTTAACCCGAGATTGGGCAGGCCTTTCTCTCCCTGAATTGGGCCAAGACGAAAAATAAAACTGTGACATGGGGTTCGGTAATATGAATATGCCGAAGAAGAAGGGAAAAAAAAAAAGAAAAAGAAAAAGATACTTGCATTATTATTATGTCTACAACCAACCGAAATCAATTGTTATAATTAAATTATGTCTTCTTTTGTGTGTAATTCCCCTGCACTCCAGTAGAAATCTTCGAGTTTTTGTACATCAGTCAACTAATTACAAGAGGATGCTTGGCAAAAAGGAGAAAAAAAAAAAAAACACTGTAGCTCATGAACAAGAGTGCTTTCATTATGGTTCATCTTAACTTTCTTCTCCAACAGTGAAAGTTGAGGTAGCACATCTAAACCAATAATTGGCCAATGTTGGAGTTTGCTGATTTTTTATTTTATTTTTGGGGAAATCACCAATAATTAAATCATAGATCGACTTGTGGAATCAAAAAGATTTTTTGAGTGTTTATCGTATAGCTTTTGTGCAGGGTAAGTTTGCAATTAGCACCACAATTTGCATTATTATTATTATTATATTCTGATTAATACAACCAAAGCAAAATCACATAGCCTGTAATTCAAAGGATTTTTTCGACTTTCTCCTATCTCCAGAAGAATTCTTGAACAGATTCTTGCCATGTCAACACAAGCACGAGCATCAGCAAGACCCCAGCAAGTCCCCAAGATGAGCTCCCAATTCTAAGCACCCAAGAACGATCAGGAGAAGGAAAACATGAAGCTCTCGTAGTAGCAGCAGCACCTCTCTGGCCTGAAGTAGTCCTAATTGCAATTATCAATCCAGCAAGCACCATTGGAAGTACAAATCCAGAGCTCCCTCGTGTATCGTAATCGCTTTTTCGCCTGAAGTAGAATGGAGATAGTATTACAGCTGTTGCCAGAGCCAAGACCATGCCCAATGCTCTCTGTGATGAGTTTTGGCTAGTGCCATAATAGTACGTAGCCATGGATGTGCCTAATGTTAAGATTGGTCGTTCACTAAAGGAAGAATCAATCAACCAACTAACTCGATCGTACTAAAGAACAAATGGGAGGCCGTTGGATTTATAAGAGGAAGCAAATGCAGAGACATTGAAGGGATCCATGCTATTGGATGGCAAAAAGTAAGTAGGAGACAGCCGTCCAAGAAGATGAAAAGAGAAAAGTAAAGATAAAGAGATTGTCTTATCGGGTACATAAATTCAAGGCAAAGGTGATAAAGAGATTGTAAAGCTATATATCGCATTGCAATGGACGCAAAGTATCTTCTCTATCAGTCAATTTGGGTTCATATTCTGTGCTAAGCAATGGCAATGGCTAGTTGAGGTCAAGTGTAAAAGTAACCATTCCAACTGTATCTCTTGATTAGGAAAGTTGATGTTTGTGTGGGTTGCATCTGTTTCCACGAATGAACTCACATGGTAGGGATCTTTGTTTTTGTTAATGTTTAATTTTTTTTATTTTTTTTTCTCTTAATAAATAAAATTTATGAGAAAATATAATAATTAATATATTTGTTATATTTTTTTAATAATAATAATAATAATAATAAAATAAATCTTAGAAAAAGAAGGATTAAGAGCTTTTAAAGCGGTAAGGAAGGGGAAATAGAGATCATTATAGATGATAATAATATCTATGTCACATCCTTTGAATGTCTAATCCCATTTTGATATTTGATATAATCAATAAATAAAAGCCCCATGTCACGTCTTTAAAAGTTGCATCCCATTAAGATCAGGATACTTGTGATTTTTCTTAGTCAAGCTCTAAATAATAATAATAATTATTATTATTATATATAAAAAAATGCAAAACGAGTTTCACACAATAATTTGGAACTTCGTGTCACGTCAAACCAAAGATATGTATTATTGGCATTTTCCATTTACCAAATGCTTGGCACCACCTGCCACCTGCCACCTGCCACCCGACTGATGTTGCTGCAGGGCCTTAAATGTGACAGACAATGGACTCTGGCACACAATCCTTGGGAATAGTTCAATAGTCACTGAATGTAAAATTGTGTCTGAGAGACATTAGAATTGTTTTAACTCTTTTATTTTTAATTTAATTATATTGAATTAACCCAAAAAAAAAAAAAAAACTTTGACCCTTTTTTTTTGTTTTGTTTAATTAATTTATTTTTCTTGAATAATATGTCATGCTGGTGTTTCGTTTTTTAATGTTGGATATACCGTCCTTCATGTCTGATTAATATTTATTTATTTTTTACTTCCAAATTTACGATCAACCACCTTGGGGAGCAAAACAAAGGAATAATATAATACAAGCTTTCACATTAAAGAACCTTTAACACACACACACACACATGTAATTATCTCAAGGATCGCCTTCTGGTTTTCAATAATATGAAAAAGAAACATAACTTCTCCCCCCCCCCCCTAATTTTCGTTGGTCCATTGAAAGCATGGGCACCTTAGTCCAAGAAGCTTTGTTAACCATCACCAACTCCAGTCCGGTGAAAACAAGGGCCAAGTTTAGTACGTAAAATACCCATTACATAATATTTGATACAATATATTCTTTTTAATGAATTATAGCTTCGTTAGTTTCAAAAATTAAGTTAATCAATTAAAAGGAAAAATAATAATAATTATATAATACTTTTTCGTGGGCAAATTAAAGTAGAGTAGCGAGACAATAAGATGTGGATGTGTCACCAAGCACAAGTAACCATATCGACATTAATGTGTTATTGGCCAATTTATATATATATATCTATATACACACATAACATCGGTGCAACATTTCATCTCTCATTTCATGTCTGAGCCCCCACGTATTCCATGGACTCCACAGAGCTCGTGCATTTCTTCAAGTTATACTTCTCCGCCACACTCACCGTCCTCCGATTTCCCCTCACCGTCGCGCTCGCCGCCCTCCAATTTTTATGTGCCCGGTTACTCCGGATTGGGATGTTGTTCCCTAGGGTCATTGAAATGGTGGCGTCCGCACACTTTAGGCTGTGTGGCCTAACACCACTTACCATTGACTTGGACAACCAAACTACCGTGCATTTTTGGACCTCCGATCACCGGAGGCACGACTGGCCTAATCTAGTCATGATCCATGGCTATGGAGGCAACGCGCGGCTGCAGTTTTTCGGTCAAATATGTTCCCTTTCGCGAAAATTTAATTTGTACATGCCGGACTTGCTGTTTTTTGGTAAGTCCTATTCCAAGCGATCAGACAGGACAGAGGTTTTTCAAGCAACTTGCATGGTAGAAGGGCTGAGAAGATTAGGTGTTGACAGGTTTTCGGTGTACTCAATCAGCTATGGTGGGTTCGTGGCGTATCGGATGGCCGAGATGTATCCAGAGAAGGTGGAGAAGGTGGTGATTGCGAGCACTGGGGTGGGGTGGAGTGATGATGTGAAAAGAGAGATGCTTGGCAAAATTGGAAGGGATCCCAAAGAGCTGCTGTTGCCCGAAAATCCACATGATTTAAGGCTGCTGTTGAGCCTCACATTTTACAAGCGCTGTCCTTTGGCTTTCCCATGGCTTCCTGATCTTCTCCTTCAACAGCTCATCGATGTGAGTTCATTGTAGTCCTATGGCCCCGCGACTTAGGCTATTCTTTGGCATCAGTCTTTCTGGGTTTGATTTATTTTTGTTAGATTTTTAGCCACTTTGTTCGATTTTTCCACATATCATGCAGTAAAAGATGGATCAAATAGCTGGATAATACTCGGTCCAAGAGTAATTGTTGTGCATGGAATTTTGGTTTCTAAAAACCAGGGGTTAGTTATTAACCTGAATTCAGGAGTTGACATATTGGATTGTTAATGCTATTTTGTTGTTTCTAGGCATTGGGTAACAATCACAGGAAGGAGAAGCTGGAGCTACTAGACTATTTGCTGAATAGAAAGGAAGACAAAGAGCTTCCCATTCTAACTCAGGTGACATTTGCTTGAACAGAGTTATCATTTGATTACAATGTTCATTTTTGGCCAAGGGATCTTTTGGTCCATTTAAGTTGGAATGATCCGTGTCAATTCCATTGTCAATCACTCACCCTCGTCTTTTTTCCACTTATGGGATGAAAATTTTGGTTCCTTGCTTGCTTTGAATGTGGAATTGCTATTTGCTGGTTCATGTCAAATTATTGACAATGGCATCCTGTTCTGGATTCAGGAGACATTACTGATATGGGGTGACCAGGATAAGGTCTTCCCAATAACCCTGGCCTACCAGTTGCAAAGGTAATCCATGATAGTGTACTTCTTGTTTCCCTCTCTTTGTTCCTTTTTTTTTATTTTATTTTTTTGAGGGTCAATTCAAAGTGAATCATCATCCTGGGATGAGTCCATTCTCAGTTGTTACTTTGAAGTAATTGTTGTGACAGTGCATCCTTTTTTTTTTTTTTTTTATCCTTTTTCTTTCGGTTTACAGGCACATGGGATCCAAATCAAGGATAGAGATAATCAAGGACGCAGGCCATGCTGTAAATATCGAGTTCCCTCAAGCTGTCAACAGCTTGATAGCTTCATTTGTTCTGGGCCATTCCTCTAGTGAAAATGGAAACCCCAATACATTCTAGTAAAGTAAGGATTGCATCGTGTAGTCATACTCACAATCTTTCCTTTTGGTCCATAAACTCTCAAGTTCTAATATTTTTATGTAATGCCAAGTCCTTCTGATGCAAATGCTGGCATCAACTGCTAAAAGTTGTTTTTTTTAAGGCCTCCATTCTTCTTCTTTGCTTTACTTCTATAGTTAAAAAAGGCTGAGAGGATTTTTAAGTCTGGAATTGAAAACATGAGAACATAACAAATCCAGGCTAGCAATTATTTCTTATTTTCTCCTGAACAAAATACTGGGGCTATTAAAAATTGATGTGAAGAAACACCCTGTCAGAGACACTCCAATTAGGAACTTGTTTTTTTCTAGATTGGAACTCTAGTAGCTTTATATTTTAGTTGGCCTGTGCCCTCCAATCTACATATAAAATCAAAATTTACTTGAAAATTGTTCATTGTATGATGAGAGAAGACAGAGAAAATAACCTAAGTTAATTTGAAAAGTATCAATTAAAATATTTAAAATAATTATATTTCACAAAAAACTTATTTTATAATAGAATAAAATGATGAAAATATCCATATAGGCTACCTCAATTAAATTCAGTTTTTGTTATTGTTAATCAGACCTTACCACCAAAAGTTATAATAATTCCCATGTCATGAGCAAAAATAGGATGGTATACATACCAGCAAGATTATGAAAGCAAAAAGAGTCATAGTCATATAAATTTAACCAACCAATAATTTTGTTAAAAGAAAATTATACCCTATTAAAAAAAGTTGATATTTTTTTTTAATTTTTATTTTATTATTAGACCACAAACATTGAATGTTATTAAAATCATAAAATCTCACTTGCACTCAAGCTAATGAAGTGTTATGGACCATTTGAAGAGTGGGAATGGGCCCACATATCTAAATCGACGGTCGCGCCACTTTTCATCTCCACTAACACACGTGGTGTTAACAACACCGGATTATATACGCCACTATCCTCATAAATACCACCTCCGCTAGCACGCTTCTCGCTCAGACGGTCTCTGCCCACCGCAACCGCCTTCCCGACCGCAGCCCGTCTCGTGTAAATTTACAGCAAAACGATAAATTAAATGTCGTCGCACGAGCAAGCCCTAGCGTCGTTAGTCTCGCAGCTGGCGCTGTCCTTCGACGGCGCAATTCTCGGCGTGGCTCTGGCCTACGCCGCCGTCCGCTCCTTCCTCAAGTTCGCTTCCACCAAGAAGGCCCTACGAAAAATCCGCAAGGCCCCGTACGTTAGGGTCTCCGACCTCCGCGCCGCCCTGATCGACGCCGACCCCAACCCCAGCCGCGGCCCCTCCGATCAAAGTGAGGGCCGAGAGCCAAATCAAACGGTTGTGATTGTGCGCGGCCACGTGGAGGCGAAATCCGCCGTCGATGGTAACTGGAAGAGCTTGGTGCCTACTGTGCTCGTCTCCCACGAGTCCGGTGACAAGGCCGTTATTATTCAAAGAACTCGCACTGTAAGTATCGCAGAAGCACAGTACAAGTACTAATTTTTTGTGAAAGGAAAGGACTTTATGATTAGTTTTTGCTTTTTTGTGTTTAGTTGTTGTGGTAGAGGATTAGAAGCACTGTTTTGTTGGTGGGTTTTTTACTTGGACTTTTGTATAATTACTTTTGTCATTACAAAAGTTAGTGTCTTGATTTATGTGGTTTTTTTCAATACAGTTAGTTTGTTTTGAGCTTGTAATTATTTGCTAAAATAATGCTCGAGATACTAAGGCTGCCGTAATGGTAAGGTTATTCCAAGTCACAGAAACAGTCAATTGTGAAACATAAGTGTGACAATTTCACATCTGACCCTTCCTCGAGCTCCTCAGTGGTACTGTATGTGAAGTCATCACATACAGCGTCACCTAGTATAGAGATTAGCAGAAGGGTCTTAGTATCCTTAGTATTACTTTACCAGGTAATGGTGGGTGTGAAGGTTGTTTATGTGAAGTTTTGTTATTGACAATGGACTCTCTCAAGAATGTAAGGTTCAAGATATTCTTGCAAACAAATGTGGATGCTTTGAGTTGGTGGCGTGTACTTGGAATATTTTCAAGGTGCTGGTTACTGCAATGCAGTATATGCAATGTGGGTTATGCATAAGATTGATATAATTTTTTTGTTTGTTTGTGAAGTGTATATACAATGAATGGAAGGGCTTTCTTGGATGGGCTTCTGATATACGAGCTATCTTTGGCAGATCTTGGAGAGAACAAGAATCTATCTCGTTAAGAATGGTAAATTCATTATTCTCTGTCATTTTAGGTAGCGTTTTCTTATAGTTTCCTGGTTGGAATAAATGCTGTGGATCAAAGCAATAATTGCATGCTTTGACTGTGTGGCCACAAAATACAAATGTTGAATCTAATAGTAATGAAATGATTGAATGGCTGCATCATTGTTTTGTTGCTTGAATGTGGTAGGTTCAATGTCAAGTCTGCCAATTGAATATCAATCACTTCTAAGTGTTTCTTTACAAACCCTGTTCAATCTCATTTGCATAGAAGGTTAGGTCCGAGGACTCAAATATACCCAATATGCTTACAAGTACATGGTAGGAATACATGATATGAGGACTCCCCTGGAGGAACATGTGCACAACTGCTTATATCTTTCATGCTAACCAACATGCACAAATCCAGAGAACCATATAGGTGCTAAACCAAGGTGTCGATGAATTAATCTAGGCATGTTAATAAGTCAATGATTCCAAAGGCCCAGATGGCTTTCAAAGCACAACTTTACACACTGCTGCCTCTTCGAAGACTGGAACAAACTTCAAAGTATAATCAGATTTAGTAACTATTTTAGTGGGTGACTAGATGCTAGTTCTAAGCTTATAGTGAGGCAATTTCTTGGCTGCCTTGCTGGCCCAATTTCTGGTGTTACGACATTTGGCAAATGGATGCCATTAACCTTATTGCTTCCTTTTAGTTGTCCAATGGAGCACAGTGCTATTCTTTGGTGGATCATTCTTGTGGATGTGATGGCAAGGAAAGTTTATTTTGCAGGTACCCTTCATTCTCGTTGAAGGAGGTCGATGGCCACAATCCAATTATGTTATTGTGAACATGGATGGCTCAAGACATCCACTACCGCTTATTACAGTTTATCATCAGCTGCAACCCATTGATGCTAATCCTTATACTTTCCTTCAGGCACTTTTTGGTCATGAATACCCAGTAAGTTTTTAAAACAGCTGGTCCTGGGTTTGCTCTTTTTCTGTTCTTAGTGATTTAAGTTTTTTTTTTTATTTTCTCTTTTTGGTGGCTCTAATTCCATAATTTGATTTCTTTACTTTGATATATTTAATGTGTGTTAGTCTGACATCTTAATTTCCTGTGTTGAAGGTTGGCTTGCTTGATGAGGAGAAAATCCTCCCATTGGGGAAGGATATTAGTGCCGTTGGTACTTGCTGTTCTAAAGACGGAATTCCTGAGATAAAATCTTGCAAGGATCTTCCTTATTTTCTGTGAGTGTCTTTGTTTTAGAAGAAGCATCTTACGTTCTCTAGGCACAGATTGAAAAATGCGGACAAACATATTTTATGCTTCCTTCAAGATCCAGCTTTAAGGAACTTTGTGGTTCAAATATTTCCAAATTTTTGTTTTCCACTTTTGTGAACTTTTATTTATAGAGTAATTTTTTGCAGGTCTGACATGACTAAGGATCAAATGGTGTCTGATCTTTCTTTTAAGTCAAAAATACTGCTTTGGAGTGGAATTGTTCTTGGTTCGATGTCAATTGGCATCCTTGGTTATGCTGCTGTGAGGTAAAATGGGTTTTTTTGACTGCAAAATTGCTTTGTTATATTTAAGCAGCTTCTAAATGAGATTTTTTTTTGAAAGTTCCAAAAGGTGTGGAAGGAAAAGTTTATTGATTTTGTTTATGTTGTCCATCTGGCTGTTTTAGATACTGAGTTTGAGATTTAACCGAGTCATACATGCCAAATCCAGTTTGGTTTTCATGTGCACCGATAAATGCTTCATCTTCAGGAATTGGAACAAATGGAAGGAGTGGAGGCAACAGAGACAATCCCAACAACCAGGCCGAGCTGCTAGTGACAGGAATGGTTCTTGGATTGATGTAGATGAAGAGGTGGGTGACGTACCAGATGGGCAGTTATGTGTGATCTGCTTAATGAGAAGAAGAAGATCTGCGTTCATTCCATGTGGGCATCTAGTTTGTTGCCAACTCTGTGCCATATCAGTTGAGCGAGAAGCATCACCCAAATGCCCTCTCTGTAGGCAGGAAATTCGAAATTCTGTCAGGATTTTTGAGGGCTGAAGATCAAGCAGCTACAGTTTCCACCGTGAACACAACTCCGGACATGTGCCTAGGATGGTGGCTCAATTGACTCAACAGTTGGAACTGTCAGAGGGCTTTTTTCCCTGTAAACTGAAAGGAAAAGTCCAGAGAATCTAAAGTGGGGCGGGGGCCGGAATATTTATGTCGATAATGTTGCCTGCCTGTTGATAATGCTGCTTTGGCGTAGTTAAACAGTTTTATGTCGGTAAGAAAGTTGATGTTGCAAGCATTGTACCTTGGTCGCCTGCTCCGTGCCATGTAGTTACTAGTGGGGAATCTAGCAGATTCATTTTGAGCAAAATTTATGGAAATGTCACGTATAGCGGTACAGATACTTTGTTCGGACGAAAACAAGAAGAGAATATATTTAGAGTTGATTAATTTTGATGTGCAGGAAGCTGACTTATCATTTTTTTTTCATTCTCTCACACAAATACAGTTGTATGCGGTGCCTGTAATCTAAAGCTTTTTTCAATGTGATTTCCCGAAAGCCAAAACTTGGTCTTACAAATGTTTCGTTTACGCATGGGAATGAGCAAAGATGCAAGAAAAAGGAATTCTTCGTTTGAGATTGAAGATTAGGTGACTACTAGTAGATTTTATCATTTGAAGCAATCAAAGATTTCTTTAACTAACTAGGGATGTATTCGAGTCTATGCCCCTTCAAAAGCTTTATTGCCAGACTTTGTGTGGACGCAATTGTTTGTGAAGAGCAGAGAATTAAATATGAGTAAGCGTATCTTAGAAATATGCTAATTTTTTCATCCATTTGTACTAGACTCTGTACGGAATTGTTTGTACCAAAGTCAATAATCGAACTCTATGCTTTGTTGTGCCTGAACCATATTGGTCCCAAGTGGTCAAATCCGACGCCAGCTCATGCGGGCTAATATGAACCGTACAGCTTCATCCATTGTCAATAAAGCAAGAAAAGACAGTCTTTTAACACTATGGGGGTGTTGGAAAAGTTGAATGTATAAAGTTTTATTCCTATATTGTGTGAGTCTGGATACTAAAAAGTGTGAGAGTGAATGTTATACATACTTTATTTTATTTTTATTTTTATAAAACGTATTTCCACAACTCAAATTTGAATTTGTGAACATAAAGTCGCAACTACTTTCCAGATTGTCCGTGCATAAATTGACAGGAAATAGGAAAGTATGTTCGAGATGGGCTTCGTTACTCTCCATTATCCTTGTGTAAAGGGACGTTCATCCATCCTTTATAGGACTTCCAACATCCATGTACGTGGTCAGCGTCCAAAATTTTGCATAGTTAACTACGGCCTACCTACAAGCTGCTTGCGGCTAAAGGTTGCACAAAAATTCTGAACACTTGAAGGGCATTTCCCTTATCCTTAACCTGATCTGCCTCCACACCCTCAAATGGTCCAAAAATTTTGGACCATGTTGTCTTGTCGAGCGAGTCCTTGTGTTCCAATGAATAGTCGTAAGTCTTTTTGGTAAATGACAAGCTTCTGATGTAGGTGCTTATCTTGGTGTTATTCAAACAAGTAGTTTTGGCTCTTGGTATTTGGCATGCCCATAGCGGCGGATTCTGTAGTCCTAGTCTATTGATTTGCAAGTTCCACTCACATGTTTAGATAACAATTGTAGTAGTTCCAATTCAAAAGAAAAACTAATGTTCCCATCTTTCGTGTTTTGCTCTCTTTAGTTTTCTGAACCAAAAATAGCCATCGAGGAACTTCAAGAAAAAAAGAAAAAAGAAAAAAAAGTGCATTCCAATGCATACTCCCACACTATAGAGGTCTAGAGAAGGATCAGCAAGCAGCTTCATCCTATTTTTACAAAAACTGTCTCCATAACTTGAACCTGTGAACTTAAGGTTACAACAAAATAAGACTCGCCCCTCAAAAAGAAACTGAACAAAAATATACAGGATAGCAAAACCAATTATATTCATTGGTACAACTTTGTACACTGCTGATGTGAACATTCAAGGTGATCAAGAATGAAGGGAGCTCCAAATTTAACTGTTTTAACTGTCGTTTCCTCTGCAATCTAACTTCCACAGTGAGCAGAAAGAAACAGGCTGCCCTTTCCACCATAACCCCACACAGAAGTCTTTCTCATCAATCCTCATCTCCCAATTACTGTCATACTTCCTCAACAAAGCCCGTGCTCCGTCTATGGCGTCCTCTCCAAAAAGCTCACCCACAAAGCCGACCCCTCTCATTCTCTCACACCATTTCTCCTTCACTTCATTCATCTCTCTGCAGTTTGTCAATGCCTTTGCTGCCTCTCCTTCCATTAGCCTTCTCTCTTCACTCTCGCGGCCTTTGAAAGCCAAGCTTGTTGAGTCAAGGAACCTCCATAAGTACTCTACTCTCCTCGAGAATCCTGTGGCAAAATCCCCACAACTGTTACAACTGCATTCCATGTTGTTTTCACTGAGTATCACACCTTTGGGCTCCAGACTTCTCAGGACTCTCAAGAACTCAGTTCGCTCATCTGGGGTGTTATGGTTTAGATGATGCAGCCTAAACTGTGCACAAACTATTAATGTTTCCTCAGGGTTGGTGTTAATGACCTGTGCATTGATATTTTGTAAAGGGTGGTTGTTGAGTCTATTTATTTGCAGATTGATGTTCATAGACTTTGCAAAATTAAGTAATCTAGTGGAGAAATTGTCTCCGGGAGGGCCTATTGAAAATGGGGTTTCAATGTTTTGTTCAGTTTCAGTAGTGGGAGTGATGACAGTGATGCGTATTAGAGGAGGAGGTCCTCCAGATCGGCGAGTCAAGGCCTCGAGAAGTGTAGGCCATTGAACACCATGAGAGACCCCAATATCAAGAATGTGAAGACTGCGCGAGTGATCGCATTCATGAGTGACAATTTGAAGGATGGAAGCGTTTGCGATGTTGTTATGAAAGGCAAACCAAGGACTAACCTCATAGAATTTGATCAAAGATCGTTGAAAAAGCTTTGGCTCAGTAGAAGCAAAAGCAATTGGCACTACTGAGGAGGCAGAAGTGGAGGAGGGGGAAGAGGAAGTTGCTGCTGCTGATGATAGGTAATGAGTCAGGGCTCGGAGGCCATGAGCGGTCAGCCGGTGATTGGCATCACCAGTTGGTGAAGCTAGCTCATGGAGAACATACAGAAAGTGTTGGACTCGCGACAGGTTTCCAGCAGTTATAGCAGCTGCACAGGGGTTAAGCAACTGCTCTGCCCATCTTCCTTCTTTGTTACCGTTATTGCAGTTGTTCGTGGTGCCTTTGTTACTATTTTTCTTGCTAGCACTTGATCTTTTCCCTGATCCAATTTCTTCTGCCGCTGCTTCCCCATCTTGTTCTTCATTATTGTTGCCCCGCCGGTTCTGACTCTTTCTCTGGTGATGATTCTGTGGAGGTTTCAGATCCGGGCCATTGATAACTTTTCTTTTCTTGGATGTATCAGAACTTTGTGGATGATTGGAGGTATTGGGATTACTTGGTGCTACTAGACTAGTGGTATTGGTATCTATGGCAGTATTGTTGCCTAGAATAGTATTGTCGCCGATTGGATCCTGGCAGATTTCTTCATTTTTCTCCCACCAGTGGTTAGAAGTGTTGATATCGCCGGTATTGTATGGATCGTCAAAGAAGGATGGCAAGATTGAAACTGATTCAGCTAGCCAGTCCAATATGTAATCAGAGCCATGGCATGGCTCAGGTTCTTCAATGTTCATTGTGTGCTTGATGGAGAGAGAAATTGAGAGAGACAGAAACTGATCTGTTCTTGTTCATTGACAAAAAAAATATATATATATATATAGTGTTTTGGAGCTATAGCAAAGTTGTTTTCTTGAGTACGCTTTAAATAATTATGAAGTGGGGTATAGATGATTTTGGAAGGAGACGGCAGGCAGCATATTCTGTGGTGTTTGGTGTGCTGTTCATTTGGTGTATGTGATATTTTTCATATTATAAGGTTTTGGTTAGCCAATTACGCCGGATGTAGACTATGCAACTGTTCTCTAATTTGGTGCGTACAAGTGCAAATGCAAAAATATGCCCGAGAGCCGTGTGATCAGATGATTGTTCAGTACATTCCAAGGACCAAATGATTCGAATATGTATTCACACGTCCTTTTGTGCACACGGGATCAATTTTTTGTTAATTTATTTCCATAGAAGGTCATGGTGCTTGTGATCCACAAATAAGGCTAGGAGAGAGAATTTGAGAACTATAATGGAGCTGAATTTCAGCAGTCTTCAGACGGCAAACTCTGTTTACTGCAAGAAAATTACAACATTTTTGCTTGGTTCTGGTTTGTGGCATTGCTCAGAACCTATGCATTTTGTTTGGTATCTGTCAGTGGGATGAAATGGACATATGTATGGAAAAGGAGGCATAGCTTTAGGATAATGTGATTCCTCGAATTAATGTTTATCAAATTGCTTCAATGTTCTTTAAAACTATGTTTTTTTTTTCTCTCTCTCAAATTGTTTGATGTTTTTTCCTTTGGGTTTGGAGGTGCACAGGGCGTTGAATTTAGGATCTTGACGGTTTCTACAAGGGAACAAGTATTAGCACAAGTGGTCTAAAGTCTCAATAACATCAATTTATTTTATTCTTTCATGTTTTAGATGAAAGAAAGGTTGAGATTTCAAGCTATTGTTCGCTAAAATATAAAGAATTGACGCAGCATATAATTCAGTATTTTATATATAGCACATAAAAGTAATAGAGTGAAATGAACTCTTAGTGCATAACATAGAGGAATGATGACGAAACACTTGCATCCCGCTCGTTTGGAATAAACCTGAGGTCTAGTCAATCCATTTTTTTTTATTTAACAATTTCAGTTGCTCTCTTGAGTTAATTTTTGGTTTGTTCTGGTAAACCCTCTCTCTACCTGCCAAACCAGAACCGTCCCCAGTTGTGTCAGAGTTTATAGCTATGCCAATGCATTCAGCTGAAATGAAATTTAATTCTATATACACCCTGCTGATAGCAGGCTAATGTTCTTTAATCGCACTTTTGGGAGCATATGTGTTGACTAATGTTCATGAGGTAATGGATGAACAGTATATATATTAATAAACACCAAAATCTCAAGATGAATGGACAGTCCATTTGCAAGTTGAATCATGTTACATGAACTCTGGTGTGTCGAGCACACTACTTCAACAAACTATCTAAGAATATGTGATGTTAGGACATTGAGAAACTTAGGAAACAGATTAACAACCCCACTTTTTTTTTTTTTTTTTTTTTTTTGTAAGCCTTTAATTTGAAAGCAATCAAATAATCCCCAGAGATAAATAAGGTAAGGATCCGAACCATTTAGGGCAGTTGTTAGAGGAAATTGGCAAAACATGATGGTGAGGAGCCAAGCAGAACCATTAAGGAGATTCCTTAAGCCTGTCTTGATTTGCTCAAATAATTTCTTCATCTGGCATCACTTTTAAGTCTGTCAAGATTCATTTTCTTGAAAGGAGTCAATTCAAAGAGCATTATAGGCTGCTTACAGTATCTATCAACAACCATGCCAAACATTCAATTTTATGTAAGTGTGTTACCCCGATTCATGCATTCGTCTAAAAAAAATCCATTCCAAAGCTGCTAAATGGATCCTTAGATACCTTAAGAGGTATCAGTAAGATAGGAATCATGTTTGAATGAATGGAGGAGTTAAAATTGATAGGCTTCTTAGATAATGATTAGGCAAGGTCCCTAGCTGATATAAAAAGCACTTCTAATTAACTTTTCACTTTTGTTTTTGGTGTTTTCAATTAAAGTTCAAGAAAACAACCAACTATAACTCAATTTACAATAAAAGCTGAGTATATTGCTGTAACTTTTGTTGTAAACCAGTCCATATGGATTAGAAAAATGTTAGTTAATTTAAAGTTAGAGCAATCAGGACTAATTTTAATATATTGTGACAATCAGTCCACTATTGTCATTTTTAAAAACTTGATTCTAAATAAGAAGACCGAGTATTTCAACATTAAACTTAGTTCACTAGAGAGTCTTAAGAAAGTGGAGAAATCTGTATAATTTATTGTACTTCAAATAATTAAGTTGCTAATATTTTAACCAAAGGATTGTAAAAGGCCAAATTTGAGGGATTGAGAGCTGCAATGATAATGCAAAATTTTAGCGCCAAGGAGGAGTGAAGGTTATTGTGTTCTTGCAATTTTGCTTTCATTGAGGGGCAAGTTAAGCAAACATTTTCAACAATTCAAATATCAGTTATGTTAGTTGAAATTCTAGAACTTACTATAATATAATGCTTTCCAATACTTTCCAATCTTTTGCAGCTTAATTTTTTTTTTTGTTTAAATTTGAATTTAAACCTGTTGTTTAAATTGTAATTATTGTACTAATTTAATCTTTATTACTTTTATTTGAATTTAAATTTGTCAAATACTTTAGTTTATTGTTACTTATATTTTTTAAATCTGTAAACTTGAACCTTGCTATTTAAGCAGGCTGCAAGTAATGTAATGATCAATCTGTTGCAAACAATTCTTAAGCTTCCTCTTCTTCTCAGGTCACCTAAGATGAATTCGTTATTGTTGCAACAAAAGCAACTAAATTTAAACTTCTAATCCAAGTTCTGAACCAACATAATCTCTATGGCCAACTCGTGGATTCTGAAAATAGCAGCCTTCAGAAATGGAGGTTTTAGCATACCCTCAGCAATGTTCCTCCTGGCATTAGCCGGAAGACTCAATCCGTGATCCCTCTCCAACACCAACCATCACACCAAAAGCTCGAGTTAAGGTCTTTTCCTTGTATATCAAAGAGTTCTCCATTGTCAATCATTACCTTAGACTTGAAGATATAATCTAAAGTTTTGAAGACCTTTAGTGAAGGAGACATATGGTTGGTATAACCACTGTTTATTAGTTATACTTCAATGTCTCTCCTTTTGGTGAGTGAGGTAGCTACAAACATATGTTCTTCTTATTTGGATTGTTGAGGCTTTGGTTGAGATTTCTTATCTTTGTTTCTGCAAATTTTCTTTAAATTTCCTTTCTTATTGCAAATCGTACAAGTGATGTTAAACCTCCTCCAACAGAATTTAGGAAGATGATTGGTTCTTTTACAATACTTACAAGATAAGTATTCTCTCTTGCCAGCTAATTTAAATCTTTCAATTTCCTTCCCAAATGGCTTGTTACTGATTTTCTTTTTTAAATGTCTTTTTCGCATGTGAGTTGCTTGTAAGCACCTTCCATTATATCTTTCAGTCTTAAAGAGTTTTCTTTGCTCTTGAGCTCAGAGAGTATTGATCAATTGTCTTGTTGTGATTATGTTCAAGTACTTAGAGTTTTCTAAAAATGATATTTTAACTTTAAATCCCTTTAGAATATTTACTAAAACCTTTTGCACTATATTTTTGTTTGAAAAGTTCTCACTTGGTGCTCTTATATGGTTTATAACTTTAAGCACCTTATCATTGTAATCCTTTATAATTTCTATTTATTTCATTCTCAAGAGTAAAAATTCTCTTATTAATTGAGTAGCTACATGTTATTAATCTTTTAATTGACTTCGTATTTCTCTTTTAATTTGTCTCATATTTTCTTTTTGTTGTTTCATGTGTCATTATTTTATTAATATGAATTCTGTAACAATAGTATGAATACAAGTGAGTACCTTAAATTGTTCGGAGAGATGATCATTGTGATCATTTTCTCATACATTGCAACGTCCCATTTTTCTTGTTAAGTGTAGATTTGATAGCTTTTCATATTCACGAGGGCAGCAGAATTAGAACGCAACATTTATATCGGCAACAAAGTTTTAATATTATGTTAAAAAAAAATCATTCATTCTTAGAATTTAACTTATTAGATGAAATTCAAGAATTCGTCGTATGTTAAATTCTAATAACAATAACAATGAAGGGTCTCAATTTTCTTGCATGAGCTCTCTTCCCTGGTCTCTTCTTCCACGTCTCTGCTCATGTTTGTGCCATGCCTTGGCCTTGAGATTAACTAGAAGGTTACGTTTGAACCACACAACAGCGGATGCAATCTTCTACACTTTTGTACTCGATCATAGTCGTTAAATCGGAGATGTGTATAAGAGACAGCTCTTATACACAATCATTAAAAAAAAAAAAATTTCATATAGGCATCGCTGTGAAAGGCGCAATCTTCTTAAAAGCAATAAACCAGATCCAAGACCGTAATAAATTTATAGAACTGACAAAGACCCCCAAGCCAATCATCTTTTGTTTTGTTTTTTTTTTTTCTTTGAAAACTAACTTGCTTCTATTTTTTGGTGTGGGAAGAAGAATGAGCTACTAAAGATAGAAAAAAAAGAATGGCATTTCTAAACATCTAGTTGCGGGGAAAGAGAATAAGACATGCTCTTATTGGTCAGGAAATTAAGTGTTTGTTTGTATTATTTGGAAAAAGAACAAGGGAATTGCAAGCAAGTCGTGATGAAACTCTGGATGCTCTACTCTTGCTGGGTTTTTTTCTGATAAGTCACATGGCGTCTAACAATCAAATAAAATAGCCAAAAAAACTATGTAATCGTCCATGTGAATGCAGTGGTCCCAGTTAATCAGTAGGGATGGAAAATAAACACTGACTCGTCCTCTTGACTCACTCTGGAAATGAGGTTTGAATTTGCATCAATCAAACAGGGTGGAAGAACGAGGTTCAATTTATTTATATGATGATGCGTGATGATTAAAAGAAAGACAAAATTGATGACTGCGCCATTGTTTAACCAACCATGTGGCTATTCGTTGATTATGTTAATTTATGTGCTAATTGCACTCTTCGTCACATGACGGCACTGGACAAGAATTAAATAAACTATGATGATCCCATAATCCTTGCTTCTACACTAAATATATATTTGGTCATCAAACACACTGTTTTGTGGATTATTTTTTATTAGATCAAGCAATTATATATTGAAATATAATTAATTACACCCATTAAAGAAAACACTGCCATAATAATAATAATAATACAAATAATAATTAAATAAATTAATTAATAACATCTTTTTTAATGTTATCAATAAATAAAGTTTAATATAAAAATATTTCCTGGACCTCCTTTTCATCTAATTATAATATCTCATATCTTTAACTAATGGAAAAGATGTGTATAAGAGACAGCTCTTATACACAATCATTAAAAAAAAAAAATTTCATATAGGCATCGCTGTGAAAGGCGCAATCTTCTTAAAAGCAATAAACCAGATCCAAGACCGTAATAAATTTATAGAACTGACAAAGACCCCCAAGCCAATCATCTTTTGTTTTGTTTTTTTTTTTTTCTTTGAAAACTAACTTGCTTCTATTTTCTGGTGTGGGAAGAAGAATGAGCTACTAAAGATAGAAAAAAAATTGCATTTTTAAAAATTTAGTTGCTAGGAAGGAAAAAATCACATGCTCTTATTTGCTAGGAAATTTAAGTGTTGGTGAGTCCACTTGTTTGTATTGTTTGGGGTTTTTTTTTGTCCGATAAGTTAGATGGCCGTCTTACAACCAAATCAAATAGCCAAAAACTATGTGCTCGTCCATGTGAATGCAGTGGTCCCAGTTAATCAGTAGGGATGGAAAATAAACACTGACTCGTCCTCTTGACTCACTCTGGAAATGAGGTTTGAATTTGCATCAATCAAACAGGGTGGAAGAACGAGGTTCAATTTATTTATATGATGATGCGTGATGATTAAAAGAAAGACAAAATTGATGACTGCGCCATTGTTTAACCAACCATGTGGCTATTGGTTGCATGACTACGTTCATTTACAGTCAATGGCACACTCCTGGAAAAGAATAGAATAGATTAAGATGACCCTTGAATCCTGCTTTTACAACATTATTTAGCCAACCATGTGGCTATTGGTTGCATGACTACGTTCATTTACAGTCAATGGCACACTCCTGGAAAAGAATAGAATAGATTAAGATGACCCTTGAATCCTGCTTTTACACCCTTATTTAGCCAACCATGTGGCTATTGGTTGCATGACTACGTTAATTTACAGTCAATGGCACAGATGTGTATAAGAGACAGTCGTCCATGTGAATGCAGTGGTCCCAGTTAATCAGTAGGGATGGAAAATAAACACTGACTCGTCCTCTTGACTCACTCTGGAAATGAGGTTTGAATTTGCATCAATCAAAAAAGGTGGAAGAACGAGGTGCAATTTATTCATATGATGATGCGTGATGATTAAAAGAAAGACAAAATTGATGACTGCGCCATTGTTTAACCAACCATGTGGCTATTCGTTGATTATGTTAATTTATGTGCTAATTGCACCTGTCTCTTATACACATCTTGTGCCATGCCTTGGCCTTGAGATTAACTAGAAGTTTACGTTTGAACCACACAACAGCGGATGCAATCGTCTACACTTTTGTACTCGATCATAGTCGTTAAATCGGAGATGTGTATAAGAGACAGGTCCAGTCCAGTCCAGTTGTGCAGGCATGTTGTTCTTTCCTATGTTTCTCTATAAAAACCTGGTCGTTGATACCAGACAGGAGGCGAAGTCCATCTAACAATACCAGCTGCTTCCTATCAACTGTTATTTTGCATTATCCCCCATGGACAATGGTCAATATCCTGACCTGCCCCTGGACACGCGAAGACCACATTCTCAGATACTTGGCTCCCCCAAGAATGCAGAGATAGTTCTAGGTACGTTACCTTTGTTTTATATTAATCTTTTCTCTTGTCTTGAATTTGTTCTGTTTATAATAGGCTTCTGAAATGCATTAATGAGCAATTTATTATTATTACTATTTTTTTTTGGTCAGAAATTGAGGAGGACGATGAGGAGGAGGTGGTGACCAACATGGTGGAAAAGAAAAAAAGTAAGAAAAAAAAAAAGGAGATGATGGAGAGGAGGAGGAAGAGGAAGAAAAAGAAGGAAGAGGAAGAAAAGAAGAAGGAAGAGGAGGAAGATGAGGACGAGGAGGAGGAAGCGATGACCGATTTGGTGGAGAGAAAACAGAGTCTAAAAAATGAAAAGGAGATTAGGAGAGAACTGGAAGAGGAGTACGGGGAGGAGGAGGAGTGCGAGAAGGGAAAGCACTTTCTAGACTATAACCAACTGTACAAGCACATCATAAATAGTGATTGGGAAAAGACAAAGGGGGCTTTTGAGGAAGACCCATCTGCAATTACTCACCCCATAACTTCCCTCAATAGCACTGCGCTTCACCTTGCAGTCCGCACAGGCGCTCCCATACAATTCATCAATAACCTTCTGAGCTTGATGTCCGAATCTGATGTAGAAATCTTGGCTGAGGACAGACACACGGCTCTCCACTGTGCTGGCATTGTGGGTTACACCGAAGCTGCAAGGATCTTAGTATACAAGAACCCAAGCCTGACCAATTTTCGGGACAACGATGGCGTAACCCCTCTTCATCGGGCTGCGCAGTATGCCCATAAAAATACAGTTTTGTTTCTTTTGCCCAAAACTCGCTCAAGTGCCTTCGAGGATGAAAGTGGTGCGTTGCTTCTCAGAAACCTCATTGTTGCTAAGTTCTATGGTGGGTACCTCACCTCATTATCACTGCTTTGTCCCAGACTCACTCTTTATTCACTCATTGCTATCCTTTATTATTGATTCTGCCTTTTTTTTTTTTTTGTATTGAGCAGACATAGCTATTTATTTGCTAAAGTGTTATCCCGCCTTGGCAACTCAGAAGGATGAGAAAGGAGACACTGCCTTGAACCTATTGGCGCATCAGCCTAATTCATTTTTCAGCGGAAACCACCTCAACTTTCTCCAGCGCTTGCTGTACAAATGTATGTATCAGAAGCTTGCAATCTACAAAACTCAAACAAAAAATAAAAATGTATCTACTCTAAATTATCATTATTTGAATCACTTTTTTAAAATTAAAATTCCCTACTCATAAACAGTTATAATATGCCACAATATAAATAATATTTCTTTCCTTTTACTTCGTAGGGATTCATGTGGAAAAAGTTAATGTCCATCGCACAGAAGATGGAGAGAGTTCTGCTGCAGAACCTAAATATCCCCTGCATGAACCAAAACAATGGAAATTTAAATTCCTGCAACATGTATACGACGCAAAGCTGATGCACGCGCAAGCTCTTCAACTTACCAACATCTTGATTGCAGAAAATTTAAAAGCAAAAAATGTAGACGACGACTTGGGGTATCCAATCTTAGCAGCGGCTCGATTGGGGATTTATGAGTTAATATGGGAGATCGTCAAGGCCTTTCCAGATGCAATATGGACTTTCGCTGATGATCGACGCCGACCATTTCACCTAGCAGTTTTGAACCGCAAAGAGAAGGTTTACAATTTAGTGTATCAAATGAGTTTGCAAAAGCATATCCTGATGGTAGATAGAGATGTGGAAGGGAACAACATCTTGCACTTGGCAGGCATGTTGGGGCCATCGGAAAGGGTCTCCGGAGCAGCGCTTCAAATGCAACGAGAGTTGCAATGGTTCAAGGTATTATTCTTCAGATTTAGTTAGTAATAATATATGTTTTCGAACCTCTTAGCTTGAATAGTTTCTTGGTTGTTGATATCAGTAGCGATGAGTAAGTTTATATATACATATATTTTCGTTTCAACAACTTGAAAAAATTTATCCTCCGAGCTAACTTCATGTCTATTGTTTCCTTGTTAAATGATTTCTTAATTATGTCATTAGGTCAGTGCTGCTGTAGCCTAATGGCTGTCTTGGTGTGTGTTCAGATTATGCATCGGCTATTTTTTTACTTTTCTTTTTTTCTTTATCCCTTCCTTTAATTTAACAATATTATCTTTCATCATTTTAGATTGATTTTTGTTTCTTTCTATAGGAAGTAGCAACCGTTGTCCAACCATCATATATTGCGGAGAAAAACCATAAAAACAAAACTCCAGGGGAGTTGTTTACTGAAAATCATAAGGATTTAGTAAAGAGTGGAGAGGAATGGATGAAGACTACAGCTACTTCATGCACGGTCGTTGCTGCTCTCATTATAACAGTTGCTTTCGCCGCTGTTTTCACCCTACCAGGTGGAAGCAACAATGAGGGATTCCCTAATTTATTGAATGACTTGTCTTTTATGATCTTTGCAGTCTCAAACGCATTGGCCCTTTTTGCATCTTCTACCTCGGTGCTGATGTTTTTGGGCATACTCACATCGCGATATTCAGAAGAAGATTTTCTGAGAGCATTGCCAATGAGGTTGTGTATTGGCCTTGTCACTCTGTTCCTTTCAATAGCATTCATGTTGGCGGCATTCAGCGCAGCTCTTCACATTGTTCTTGTTCATCGGTTAAGTTGGGTTGCAGCTCCAATCATCGGGCTGGCATGTGTCCCATTGACATTCTTTGCGTTCCTGCAATTTCCCCTACTCATTGAAATGATTACTTCAACATTTGGGCGTAGCATTTTCCATCGACAGGGCAAAGAAAAAATGTGCTAGTTCACTTGGGGTGGAATGTTCCTCTCAACTGCGTTTGATGAAATATTGAGTCATTTGATTTTCTTTTCACGTGATTCCTGTCCAAATAACAGTCATTAGAAGCAGTGCGTGGTGGCATATAAGAATTTCCCTCCTTGCCAGGACTTGTAGCCACGCAACTTGCGAAAAGCTACTACCGCTAATAAGAATTACTCTGAATCTCTGCACCATCAAATAAAATGTGACTTCCAAGCTGCTCGTTCTTGGAGTTTAAGCAAAGAAAGAAATATTTGAACTCCCATATGGAAAAGTTACGGAGAGAACAAAAAACTTTGGACTGTGTAGACCACCTCTTATAGGACAATTTCTATTTGGACCTAATTTTGGCCAGAAATCTGATTATCCTAAAAACGTCCACTTTGTGCGTAAATCTAACAATTCTCCCTACCCACCCAGAGTGTAGGAACCTTTTTGATCCAAACTTTCATTGATTTTTGTTTCAAGTGCCTTGGAGAGAATCAACTAATAATTAAGAAGGAAATAATTGTACGGTGATGAGATTGAGTTGGAGACGACCACCTGCTGCTTCTTCCTAGTCAGAGCTTTCCAGTTGAAGGAAATATGCCGCATCTTCCTTCGCACTTGCTTTTACACAATAACAAGGAAGGTGACACTTCTACATTAACACATAAGAATATCAAACGATCAAGCTATGCAACAGGGACCATAATATAACGAAGACAGAATATTTCACCTATAAATAGGGCCAACTTAGCATATGGGTAATAGCCACAGAATCAACTAATAAACAACCCAAAACCACTGGAAATATTGTTGCAAGTGTGCATACAGGCCCATTTTGTTGGGTATGTATCTGACTACTTGTGAATTGAAAAATTGAGGACACAACTATTACTGAACTACCCTCCCAAATCGTTAACAGTCAAGCCCATCCATAACAAGAGGCAAAATATAGCCTATCCTTACAGATTGAGTTGGGAAAAGTTTGACTTTGGAAAGTCGTGGTTGCAAGTTTTAAATGAAATCTGCATAGAGCTAACAATAACAAGATAGACCCATAGAGGTTTCAAAATATGAGCTACTTGACCCATGATCTTTCTCTCTCTCTCCTCTCCTTAGATGTCAGTTCAAGTATGCTGTCAGCCCGCTTGTTGTATGTTAGTCCAATTGGTGTCCCAACTCATGACAAAGAGAATTCTAGAAAAATTTTTAGATGTCCTTATCTAGAATGCTCTATTGTAAATATCTAGATACTTATCTATAAAATTCTTTAGAATAAACGATTGTAACCACACATTGAGGAGGAGAAGCAATTATAAATACCCTCATTCCTCCTATTTGTAAACACACCTCTTAATAGCAAAGTTCTCTACATTGCTATATACTTGTGCCTACTTTCCTTCTCTCATTTCAAAACCTCTCACTTGCTCTCTCTTTTGAGTTTGTTGAAACTCTTCTAGGCTTACTTAGTTCATCTCTATGCACAAAGTAACTAAGTGTCGCGTGGGTTAGCAGGATCAAAGCCTAACTCCGTGACATTATACTATCTTTTCTGTTTCTGTTATAGCCATTAGCTCGACATGTAGCTGGAAGCAAAAGTTTCATGTAACAAAAACTGTTACTCCATTGCATCCTAAAAGTTATAAGTTCGATATATATATATATATATATATATATATATATATATATATATATAATATTTTTTTTAGCCATTAAATTGAGGCATAATTATAAGGTCTCTCTGTTCCAATTTTGATTATCATGGAATTTGATATCTTTGTTAATAGAGATCTTGCTAGTGTTAATATTGACAATTTTGTAGTTTATTGAAGTATTTGAATAGTCAATAAAAATTAAAGAAGAAGCTTTATAGTTTAACTTTATTCTTTTGATTTTAGGCATGTGAACATAATAAATATAAGTAAAATACTTTGAGATGACTAAGGGAAGGCTTACTGCCAAACTATGCCTCAAATGGAGTTGAGTTAGGCATTAACTTGATAAGGATCCTATTAAGTAAATACACTGAAGTTTCAGTTGCCTCAGGCCAAAACTTTTTAGGTGCATTCTTCTTAACCAACAAACATCGTGTCATTTTTATAATGTTTCTATCTTTTTTTTCACAAATCTCATTATGAGTCATTATCAGTTTTGATGGCTATAAATTGGATTTTGGATTGCCTTTCAATCCAAATCTAAAACCTTTGAAATATGACAACAACATTAAACTTAGACTTGAGAAAGAAAATCCAACAAAACTTGAAATAATCATACATAAAAATAATATAATATATACTTCCATTGAATGAATTTGAGCTCATAGGACTACAAAGGTTATAATAAGCAAATTGGAACTTCTCTTTGGCTTTAAAATACTGAGTTGAGGAAAAAAGATGCCTAGATTGTTTTTCTAGTTGATAAGTCTTGCAGACAAGGTTAGTTTGGACCATAGTATGCAAATCATGAATCATCTTTCTTTTTTGTAACTTTTGAATTTTAGCCTGATAAATTAAAACATTGAAAATGGCAGACAAGACTAGATTTAGTACCTATTTAGTGTTTAAATGGAAACTCTTTCCATTCATAGGTATTAAGGGAAGTTGGACACCAAAATTATAACAAATAATGTAATCTTTATTTTTAAACATTAGTGTAAAGTCTTTTTCTAAAATTTTCTTAACACTAATAAGATTTTGACTGATACTTAGAAACATCAGTGTTTGCATGCACAACAATAGTGCTTTTTCCTTATACATCAAAGAGTTCTTCATTTTCAATTATTATCTTGAACTTAAGTTATAATCTAGAGTTTTAAAGAACTCTAATGAAAGAGACATATCGTTGGTATAACCACTGTTTATTAGTCATACTCCAATGTCTCTTATTTTGGTGAGTGAGGTAATTACAAACATATGTTCTTCAAGAAATTGGTTCTTATTAGCCACTGAATCTTCTTATTTAAATTGTTGAAGCTTTGGCTGAAACTGTTTATCTTTGTTTCTGCAAATTTTCTTTAGATTTTCCTTCTTGTTGAAAATCTTACAAGTGATGTTGAACCTCCTCTAACAGAACTTAGGAAGATGATTGGTTCTTTTATAATACTTACAAGGTGAGTGTTATCTCTTGTCAGTTGATTTAGACATTTTAGTCTGCTTCCTAAATGACTTGCTACTGGTTTTGTTCTTTAAATGCCCTTCTTGCATGTAAGTTGCTTGTAAGGCATCTTCCATTGTATCTTTTTGTCTCAGACATTTTCTTTGCTCTTGAGCTTAAAGAGCGTTGATTTGTTGTCTTAGTGTGATTGTGTTTGGGTCTTTGAAGTCTTCTAAAGAGGATATTTTGGCTTTAAACTTCTTTGGAAAACTCACTAAAACCTTTTAAATTACATTTTTGTTTGGAAAGTTCCCACTTAGCACTTTTATATGGTTTATAACTTCAAGCAACTTATCATTGTAATCCTTTATAATTTCCATTTCTTTCATTCTCAAGAATAAAAATTCTCTCATGAGTTGTATAGCTACATGCTCTGAGTCTTTTGATTGCCTCCATATTCCTATTTTAGTTTGTCTCATATCTTCTTTGTTGTTTCATATGTCATGATTTTATTGAATATAAATTTTGTAACAATAGTATGAATACAAGTGAGTGCCCTTAAATTGTTTGAACACATACTCATTTTGATGTTTCCATTGGATCATGGTCAACTTGGTCGGTAAGGGTATTGGTTTTATTCCTTTCTCAATGAAATCCTAGAGATTAAGTCTTGATCATGATTGTCCACTATTTTCTTTCAGGTGACGATAACAATGAAGGGTTTCAATTTTCTTGCATGAGCTCTCTTCCCTGGTCTCTTCTTCCACGTCTCTGCTCATGTTTATGCCATGCCTTGGCCTTGAGATTAACTAGAAGGTTACGTTTGAACAACACAACAGCGGATGCAATCTTCTACACTTTTGTACTCGATCATAGTCGTTAAATCGGAACTGCACATTGACCACGACACAAAATTTGGTTATTAAGTCACTAGTTCAACAAGAAATACCGCCAAGTCAGGCCCAACTTAATAACCAAGATCCTCAATCCCGATGTGTTTGTCGTTTAATTCTTTGCTTACATAGGTCCGGTAGATCAAACACAAAAGGGGTAAACCCTTTGCGGCCCCTGCAAGCATCATGGGGCCTTGTGCTTTTTGGGCCTCACTTAGCCTGTGTCAACAGGTTTGTTTTCGTTCTCAACTTTAACCGATTGTTAAAAATAAATAAATAAATAAATAAATGTATAAAACTGACAAGTACCCCCCAAGCCTTTTTTTTTTTTTTTTGTGACATTTCAACGGTGATCAGAATGCATAGGGACTCCAATTAAAACTGTTCTTTAACTGGTCGTTTTTCCTCCTGCAATTCTAACCTTCCACAGTGAGCAGAAAGAAAACAGGCTGCCCTTTCCACCATAACACCACACAGAAGTCTTTTTCTCATCAATACCTCATCTACCCAATTACTGTTCATACTCCTCAACAAAGCCCGTGCTCCGTCTATGGCGTCTCTCCAAAAAGCTCACCCACAAAGCCGACCCTCTCAATTCTCTCAAGCACCATTTCTCCCTTCACTTCATCATCCTCTTGCAGTTTTGTCAATGCCCTTTGCTGCCTCTCCTTCCATTAAGCCTTCTCTCTTCCAACTCTCGCGGCCTTTGAAAAGCCAAGCTTGTTGAGTCAAGGAACCTCCATAAGTAACTCTATTCTCCCTCGAGAATCCTGTGGCAAAATCCCCACAACTGTTACAGAACTGCAATTCCAATGTTGTTTTTCACTGAGTATCACACTTTGGGCTCCAACTTCTCAGGACTCTCAAGAAACTCAATGTTTCGCTCATCTGGGGTGTTATGGTTTAGATTGATGCAGCCTAACTGTGCACAAACTATTAATGTTTCGCTCAGGGTTGGTGTTAATGACCTGTGCGCCATTGATATTTTGTAAAGGGTGGTTGCTTGAGTCTATTTATTTGCAAGATTGATGTTCATAGAACTTTGCAAATTACAGTAATCTAGTGAGAAAATGTGTCTCCGGGAGGGCCTATTGACAAATGGGGTTTCAATGTTTTGTTCGTTTCAAGTAGTGGGATGGATGACAGTTGATGCGTAATTAGAAGGAGGAAGGTCCTCCAGATCGGCGAGTCCAAGGCCCCCTCGAGAAGTGGTAGGCCATTGAACACCATGAGAGACCCCAATATCAAAGAATGTGAAGACTGCGCGAGTGATCGCATTCCATGAGTGACAATTTGAAGGATGGAAGCGTTTGCGAATGTTGTTATGAAAGGTCAAACCAGGACTAAACCTCATAGAATTTTGATCAAAGATCGTTGAAAAGCTTGGTCAGTAGACAGCAAAGCCAAATTGGCAACTACTGAGGAGGCAGAAAGTGAGGAGGGGGAAGAGGAAGTTGCTGCTGCTGATGAATTAGTAATGAGTCAGGGCTCGGAGGCCATGAGCGGTCAGGCCGGTGAAATTTGGGCATCACCAGTTGGTGGAAGCTAGCCTCATGGAAGAACATACAGAAGTGTTGGACTGCGCCACACGGTTTCCCAAGCAGTTATAGCAGCTGCACCGGATGGGTTTAACGCAACTGCTCTGCCATCCTTCCTTCTTTGTTACCGTTATTGCCAGTTGTTCGTGGTGGTTTGTTACTATTTTCTCCTGCTAAGCCACTTGGGATTCTTTTCCCTCGATCCAATTTCTCTGGCCGCTGCCTTCCGCCATCTTGTTCTTCATTATTGTTGCCCCGCCGGTTTCTGACTCTTTCTCTTGGTGATGATTCGTGGGGTTTCAGATCCGGGCCATTGATAACTTTTTCTTTCTTGGATGTAATCAGAACTTTGTGGAATGATTGGAGGTATTGGGATTACTTGGTGTACTAGACTAGTGGTATTGGTATCTTGGCAGTATTGTTGCCTAGAAATAGTAATTGTCGCGATTGGATCCTGGCAGGATTTCTTCATTTTTCTCCCACCAGTGGTTAAGAAGTGGTTTTTGACTATCGCCGGTATTGTATGGATCGTCAAAGAAGGATGGCTAAGATTGAAGCTGATTCAGCTAGCCAGTCCCAATATGTAAATCAGGCCATGGCATGGCTCAGGTTCCTTCAATGTTTCAGTTGGGGTGCTTGAATGGAGAGGATTGAGAGAGACAGAAACTGATCCTGTTCTTGTTCATTGACAAAAAAAATATATATATATACTATAGTGTTTATGGAGCTATAGGCAAAGTTGGTTTTCTTGAGTACGCTTTAAATAATTATGAAAGTGGGGTATAGATGATTTGGAACGGAGACGGCAGGCAGCATATTCTGTGGTGTTTGGTGTGCTGTTCATATTGGTGTATGTGGATATTTTGCAATTATAAGGTTTCGGTTAGCCAATTACGGCCGGGATGTAGACTATAGCAACTGTTTTCTCTAATTTGGTGCGTACAAGTGCAAATGCAAAAAATATGCCGGAGACCGTGTGATCAGATTGATTGTTCAGTACATTCCACCAAGGACCAAATGATTCGAAATAATGTATTCACACGTTCCTTTTGTGCACACGGGATCAATTTTTTTGTTAATTTATTTCCATAGAAGTCATGGACTGGCTTGGTGATCCACAAAATAAAGGGCTAGGAAGAGAGAATTTGAAGAACTTAATGGGCTGAATTTCAAGCAAGTCTTCAGACGGCAAAACTCTGTTTACTGCAAGAAAAATTAACAACATTTTTTGCTTGGTTCTGGTTTGTGGGCATTGCTCAGAAACCTATGCATTTTGTTTTGGTATCTGTCCCAGTGGATGAAATATGGACGATATGTATGGGAAAAGGAGGCATAGCTTTAGGAATAATGTGTTCCCTCGGAAATTTAATGTTTATCAAATTTGCTTTCAATGTTCTTTTAAAACCTATGTTTCTTTTATTCTCTCTCTCAAATTGTTTGAATGTTTTTTCCTTTGGGTTTGGAGGTGCACAGTGGCGTTTGCAATTTAGGGAATCTTGACGGTTTTCTACAAGGGAAACAAGTTATTGGCAAGACAAGTGGTCTAAAGTCTCAATAACATCAATTTATTTTATTCTTTCAATGTTTTAGATGAAACGAAAAGGTTGTAGATTTCAAGCTATTTGTTCGCTAAATATAAAGAATGAACGCTGAGCTATATAATTCCAGTAATTTTATATATAGCCAAAAAAGTAATAGAGTGAAATGAAACTCTTGAGTTGATAACATAGAGGAAATGATGACGAAACACTTTGCGCATCCGCCTCGTTTGGAATAAACCTGAGGGTCTAAGTCATCCATTTTTTGTTTATTTTAACAATATTTCAGTTTGCTCTCTTGAGTTAATTTTTGGTTTTGTTCTGGTAAACCCTCTCTCTAACTGCCAACCAGAAACCGTCCCCAGTTGGTGTCAGAGTTATAGCTATGCCAATGCATTCAGCTGAAATAAATTTAATTCTATAGTACAACCTCTGATAGCAGGCTATATGTTCTTTTAATCGCACTTTGGGAGCAAATATGTGTTGACTAATGTTCATGAGTAATGGATGAACAGTATATAATATTAATAAACACCAAATCTCAGATGAATGGACAGTCCATTTTGCAAAGTGAGAATCATGTTACCATGAAACTCTGGTGTGTCGGGCACCTACTGTCAACAAACTATCTAAGATATGTGATGTTAGGAACATTGAGAAACTTAGGAAACAAGATTAACAACCCCACTTTTTTTTTTTTTTTTTTTTTTTTTTGTAAGCCTTTAATTTGAGCAATCAAAATATCCCCAGAGATAAATAATGGTAAAGGATCCGAACCATTTGGGCAGTTGTTGGGGAGGAGGGAAATTGGGCAAAAACATGATGGTGAGGAAGGCCCCAAGGCAGAACCATTAAGGAATTCCTTAAGCCTGTCCTTGATTTGCTCAAATAATTTCTTCATCTGGTAATCACTTTTAAGTCTGTCAAGATTCATTTCTTGAAAGGAGGTCCAATTCAAAAATAGAGCATTATAGCTGCTTACAGTAAATCTATCAACAACCATGCCAAACATTCCAATTTTATGTAAGTGTGGTTCCCGACCGTTCATGCATTCGTTCTAAAAAAAAATCCATTCAAAGCTGCTAAATGGATCCTTTAGATACCTTAAGAAGGTATCAGTAAGATAGGAATCATGTTTGAATGATGGAGGAGTTAAAAATTGATAAGGGCCTTAGATTAATGATTAGGCAAAGGTCCCCTAGCTGTATAAAAAGCACTTCTAATTAACTTTTCACTTTTGTTTTTGGTGTTTTCAATTAAAAGTTCAAGGAAAACAACCAACTATAAACTCAATTTTACAATAAAAGCTGAGTATATTGCTGTAACTTTTGTTGTAAAAACCAGTCCACTATGGATTAGAAAAATGTTAGTTAATTTAAAGTTAAGAGCAATCAGGACTAATTTAAATATATTGTGACATCAGTCCCTAATTGTCAATTTTAAAAAAACTTGTGATTTCTTAATGAAAGAAGACCGAGTATTTCAACATTAAAACTTAGTTTCACTGTAGAGAGTCCTTAAGAAAGGTGGAGAATCTGTATAATTTATTGTACTTAAATAATTAAGTTGCCTAAATATTTTAACCAAAGGATTGTAAAAGGCCAAATTTGGAGGGGATTGAGAGCTGCAATGAATAATGCACAAAATTTTAGCGCCAAGGAGAGTGAAGGTTATTGTGTTTCTTGCAATTTTGTTTCAAATTGAGGGGCAAGTTTAAGCAAACATTTTCAAACAATTCAAAATATCAGTTATGGGTTAGTTAATTCTAGAACTTACTATATATAATCGTTTCCAATACTTTCCAATGCTTTTGCAGCTTAATTTTTTTTTCTTTTTGTTTAACAATTTGAAATTTAACCTGTTTGTTTAAACAATTGTAATTATTGTACTAATTTAATCACTTTTATTAACTTTTATTTTGAATTTTAAATTTGTCAAATACTTTAGTTTTATTGGTTACTTATATTTTTTAAAGTCTGTAAACTTGAAACCTTGCTATATTTAAGCAGGCCTGCAAGTAATGTAATGATCAATCTGTTGCAAACCAATTCTTAAGCTTCTCTTCTTCCAGGTCACCCTAAGATGAATTGTTATTGTTGACAACAAAACGGACAATCTAAAATTTAAGAACTTCTAATTGCCAAGTTCTGAACCAACATAATCTCTAATGGCCAACTCGTGGATTCTGAAAAATAAGCAGCCTTCAGAAATTGGAGGTTTTAGCATACCCTCATAAGGCAAAAATGTTCCTCCTGGCATTAGCCGGAAGACTCAATCCGTGATCCCTCTCCAAACACAACCATCACACCAAAAGCTCGAGTTAACGGTCTTTCCTTGTATATCAAAGAGTTCTCCATTGTCAATCATTACCTTAGACTTGAGATATAATCTAAAGTTTTGAAGACCTTTAGTGAAAGGAGAACATATGGTTGGTATAACCACTGTTTATTAGTTATACTTCAATGTCCTCTCTTTTGGTGAGTGAGGTAGCTACAAACTATGTTCTTCCTTATTTGGATTGTTGAGGCTTTGGTTGAGATTTCTATCTTTGTTTCTGCAAATTTTCTTAAAATTTCCTTTCTTTTGAAATCGTCAACAAGTGATGTTAACCTCCTCCAACAGAATTTAGGAAGAATGATTGGTTCTTTTAAATACTTACAAAGATAAGTATTCTCTCTTGCAGCAATTTAAATTTTAATTTCTTCCAAAATGGCTTGTTACTGTTTTCTTTTTTAAATGCCCTTCTTTCGCTTGTAGTTGCTTGTAAGCACCTTCCATTTATCTTTCGTCTTAAGAGTTTTCTTTGCTCTTGAGCTAAGAGAGTATGATGAATTGTCTTGTTGTGATTTGTTCAAGTCTAAGTTTTCTAAAGAATGATATTTTCTTTAAATCCTTTGAAAATATACTAAAACCTTTTGCATATATTTTGTTTGAAAAGTTCCACTTGGTGCTCTTATATGGTTTATAACTTTAAGCACCTTATCATTGTAATCCTTTATAATTTCACTTTTTTTCATTCTCAAGAAGTAAAAATTCTCTCTATAAGTTGAGTAGCTACATGTTATTATCTTTTATTGACTTCTATTTCTCTTTTAATTTGTCTCATATTTTCTTTTTGTTGTTTCATTGTCATTATTTTATTAATATGAATTTGTAACAATAGTATGAATACAAGTGAGTACCTTAAATTGTTCGGAGAGATGATCATTGTGATCATTTTCTCATACATTGCAACGTCCCATTTTTCTTGTAAGTGTAGATTTGATAGCTTTTCAATATTCACGAGGGCAGCAGAATTAGAACGCAACATTTATATCGGCACAAAGTTTTAATATTATGTTAAAAAAAAATCATTCATTCTTAGAATTTAACTTATTAGATGAATTCAAGAATTCGTCGTATGTTAAATTCTAATACAATAACAATGAAGGGTCTCAATTTTCTTGCATGAGCTCTCTTCCCTGGTCTCTTCTTCCACGTCTCTGCTCATGTTTTGCCATGCCTTGGCCTTGAGATTAACTAGAAGGTTACGTTTGAACACACAACAGCGGATGCAATCTTCTACACTTTTGTACTCGATCATAGTCGTTAAATCGGAACTGCACATTGACCACGACCACAAAATTTGGTTATTAAGTCACTAGTTCAACAAGAAATACCGCCAAGTCAGGCCCAACTTAATAACCAAGATCCTCAATCCCGATGTGTTTGTCGTTTAATTCTTTGCTTACATAGGTCCGGTAGATCAAAACACAAAAGGGGTAAACCCTTTGCGGCCCCTGCAAGCATCATGGGGCCTTGTGCTTTTTGGGCCTCACTTAGCCTGTGTCAACAGGTTTGTTTTCGTTCTCAACTTTAACCGATTGTTAAAAATAAATAAATAAATAATAATGTATAAAACTGACAAGTACAAGAAGCCTTTTTTTTTTTTTTTCTGAAAACTAACTTGCTTCAATTTTTTTATGTGTAAAGAAGAATGAGCTACTAAAGATAGAAAAAAAAATTGCATTTTTAAAACATTTAGTTGCTAGGAAGGAGAACATCACATGCTCTTATTTGCTAGGAAATTTAAGTGTTGGTGAGTCCACTTGTTTGTATTGTTTGGAAAAAAAAAAAAGGCAACTTGTTTGTATTGTTTGGGGTTTTTTTGTCCGATAAGTTAGATGGCCGTCTTACAACCAAATCAAATAGCCAAAAACTATGTGCTCGTCCATGTGAATGCAGTGGTCCCAGTTAATCAGTAGGGATGGAAAATAAACACTGACTCGTCCTCTTGACTCACTCTGGAAATGAGGTTTGAATTTGCATCAATCAAAAAAGGTGGAAGAACGAGGTTCAATTTATTCATATGATGATGCGTGATGATTAAAAGAAAGAACAAAATTGATGACTGCGCCATTGTTTACAACCATGTGGCTATTGGTTGCATGACTACGTTAATTTACAGTCAATGGCACACTCCTGGAAAAGAATAGAATAGATTAAGATGACCCTTGAATCCTGCTTTTACACATTATTTAGCCAACCATGTGGCTATTCGTTGATTATGTTAATTTATGTGCTAATTGCACTCTTCGTCACATGACGGCACTGGACAAGAATTAAATAAACTATGATGATCCCATAATCCTTGCTTCTACACTAAATATATATTTGGTCATCAACACACTGTTTTGTGGATTATTTTTTATTAGATCAAGCAATTTGTATTTTAAAATAAAATTAATTGTACTTCTTTAAAAAAGACAAGTGATATTGTAAAAATAATAATTAAATAAATTAATTAATAACATCTTTTTTAATGTTATCAATAAATAAAGTTTAATATAAAAATATTTCCTGGATTCCTTTTTATATAATTATAATATCTCATATCTTTAACTAATGGAAAGTTTTAGTTGTGATTTTATCACCATTCAATAACTGTCAGTTTGTGCACGTTGTTCTTTCCTATGTTTCTCTCCGTAAACCTGGTTGTTGACATCAGTGGGAGCCGAAGTACATCTAACAACTGTAGCTGCTGCCTATCGACTATTATTTTGCATATCCCCACAAACAGACACTATGATCAAGATCCTGATCTGCCCCAAAGACACGCAAAGACCACTTTCCCCAGATTCATGGCTGCCCCAAGAGAAAATAAAAAACGGTCGTCAGATATAACACATTCATCCAATGTTTGCGTTCAATTCTCTCATCCACCCATAACATTTTTATCCCAAAAAATGCCATAGATATTGTCTCTTATACACAATCATTAAAAAAAAAAAATTTCATATAGGCATCGCTGTGAAAGGGGCAATCTTCTTAAAAGCAATAAACCAGATCCAAGACCGTAATAAATTTATAAACTGACAAAGACCCCCAAGCCAATCATCTTTTGTTTTGTTTTTTTTTTTTCTTTGAAAACTAACTTGCTTCTATTTTCTGGTGTGGGAAGAAGAATGAGCTACTAAAGATAGAAAAAAAAGAATTGCATTTCTAAACATCTAGTTGCTAGGAAAAGAGAATAGACATGCTCTTATTGGTCAGGAAATTAAGTGTTTGTTGTATTTTTTATTTTGGAAAAAGAACAAGGGAATTGCAAGCAAGTCGTGATGAAACTCTGGATGCTCTACTCTTGCTGGGTTTTTTCTGATAAGTCACATGGCGTCTAACAATCAAATAAAATAGCCAAAAAACTATGTAATCGTCCATGTGAATGCAGTTGTCCCTGTTGACTAGTGGGTATGGATACAACCGACAAATTTCATCAATCAGAAAAAAACAAATAAAAAAAACAAAAAGCGGAAGAAAGAGGTTTATTTATTCGTATTGGCAATTGGTCGTTCTGCTGG